>PVKZ01008736.1:0-14270 GCA_004027375.1 Macroglossus sobrinus
AAGAAATAAAAAGAGAGATCAAGAGATACATAGAAACAAATGATAATGATAGGACAACATATCAAAACTTTTGAGACATGGCAAAAGCAGTAATAAGAGCAAAGTTAATATCATTTCAGGCCTACCTCCAAAAATGAGAATGAGCCCAAATGGACAACCTAACTCTTCATCTTAAAAATCTAGAAAAGGAAGAACAAATGAAGCCTAAAGTCAGCAGAAAGAAAGAAATCATGGAAATTAGAGCAGAAATAAATGAAATTGAAAAAAAAAAGAAAGAAATGCAACAAAGAGCTGGTTCTTTGAAAAGGTTAATAAAATTGACAACCCCCTGGCTAGACTCACTAAAGAAAAAAGAGAAAGGACACAAATAAACAAACTCAGCAATGAAAGAGGGAAAATTATAACTAACAATGCAGAAATACAAAGGATCATACAAGAATACTATGAGAAAGTGTACTTACAAAAACACAGCCTTCCTAGACTGAATCAAGAACAGGAAAATCAAAATAGACTGATCAGCAGTATAGAAATCGAAACAATCATTAAAAACCTACCAAAAAGTACAAGTCCAGGACCAGATGGCTTCACCAGTGAAGTCTACCAAACATTCAAAGAAGATTTAATATCTATTCTCCTCAACTGTTCCAAATAATCAAAGAGAAGACAATACTTCCCAACTCATTTATGAGGCCAGTTCTACTCTTATACCAAAACCTGGTAAGGATAACACAAAAAAATAAAACTACAGACCAATATTTTTTATGAACACAGATGCAAAAGTCCTAAATAAGATACTAATGAATCAAATACAAAAACATATTAAAAGGTTATATACCATAATAAGTGGGCCTCATCCCAGAGGCATGAGGATGGTTCAACACATGCAAATAGATTAATGTGATACACCACATAAACAAATTAAAAAGTAAGAATTATATAATCATATCAATAGATGCAGAAAAACCTTCGACAAGATACAGCACACATTTATGATCAAAACACCTAACAAAATCATTATAGAAGGAAAATATCTTAATATAATAAAAGCTATGTATGACAAACCCTCAGTCAACATTATACTTAATGATGAAAAACTAAAAGCCTTCCTTCTAAGATCAGGAACAAGGCAAGGCTTTGCCAGTGTTATTCATTATAATGTTGGAGGTCCTAGTGAGTGTAATCAGGCAAGAGAGATATAAAAGGCATCCAAATAGGAAACAAAGAAGTCAAACTGGCATTATTTGTGGATGACATAATTCTCTATAAAGAAAACCTTAAAGACTCCACAAGAACATTATTAGAAACAATAAGCAAACACAGTAAAGTTTCTGGATACAAAATCAACGTTAAAAAATTTATAGCATTTCTATACTCTAATAATGAGGCGTCAGAAAAAGAAGTGGAAAAAAAATTCCTTTTGAAATTGCAACAACAACAAAAGTACCTAGGAATAAATCTAACAAAACCTGTGAAGGACCTATATAATGAAAACTATAAGACCCTATCAAAAGAAATCGAAGAAGATACAAAGAAATGGAAAGATAGTCTGTGTTCTTGGATAGGAGGAATCAATAGAGTTAAAATGACCTTATTACCTAAAGCATTATACAGCTTTAATGCAATCCCTATCAAAATCCATCAGCATTTTTTAAAGAAATAGAACAAAATATCATCAGATTTGTATGGAAGCACAAAAGACACCGAACTGCCAAAGCTATCCTGAGACAAAAAGGAACATGGCTAGATGCATCACTCTGCCCGACTTCAAATAATACTACAAATCGACAGTAATCAAAATGGCATGGTATTGGCAGCAAAACAGACATACGAACCAGTGGAACAGAATCGAGATTCCAGAAGTAAACCTATGTTTATATGGGCAAATAATTTTCGACAAAAAAGCCAAAAACATATAATGGAGAAAGGAAAGCTTCTTCAGCAAATGGTACTGTGAAAACTGGAAAGCCACCTGCAAAAGAATGAAACTAGACTGTTGTCTATCACCACACACCAAAGTTAACTCAAAATGGATTAAGGACCTGAATATTAGACCTGAAACAATAAAATGCATAGAAGGAAACTTAGGACCAAAACTCATGGACCTTGGACTTAAAGAGAATTTTATTAATTTGACCTCAAGAGCAAGGGAAGTAAAAGCAAAATAAATGAATGGACTATATCAAATGAAAAAGCTTCTGCACAGCAAAAGTAACCATCAATAAGGCAATGAGATGACCACCTGAACAGGAAAATATGTTTGCAATCAATGCCTCTGATAAAGACCTAATATCCAAAATATACAAAGATTTCATATGACTCAATAAGAACAAAAAACCAAATGATCTAATCAAAAAATGGGCAGAAACCTGAACAGGCACCTCTCCCTAGAGGACTTAAAAATAGCCAACAAATATTTGAATAGATGCTCAGCATCGGTAGCTATTAGGAAAATGCAAATTAAAACTACAATAAAATACCATCTCACATCTGTTAGAATAGCTATAATCAATAGGACAAGTAATAACAAAAGTTAGAATGTGGAGAAATAGGAACCCTCATACACTGCTGGTAGAACCAAAAATTGGTATAGCCATTATGGAAAACAGTATGGAGGTTCCTCAAAAAACTAAGAATTGACCTACCATATGATCCAGCAATCTCTCTACTGGGTATTTACCCCAAAGACTTGAAAACTCATATTTGAAAAGATATTTGCAAAGCGATGTTCATAGCAGCATTATTCACAGTGGCCAGAACATGGAGCAACCTAAGTATCCTACAATAGATGATTGGCTAAAGAAGTTGTGGTATATACATACAATGGAATGTTACTCAGCCATAAGAGATTAAATATTGCCATTTGCAACAACATGGATAGATCTTGAAATAATCATACTAAGCGAAATAAATCAGACAGAAAATGTTGAAAATCACATGATATCATTTATTTGTGGGCTATAAACCTAAAAGCAACAAATGAACAGAGCAAACAGAGGCTCAGGGACATGGAACAATGGACTAGTGGTCACCAGAGGGGAGGGGGAGAGGGGAGGTGAGATGAGGGAAAATTAAAAAAATCAAATAAAACTTTAATCCTCAAAAGAAAAAAAAAGGCAAAGAAAAAATGATACTCTGGTAATGAGCATTAACATTTTCTTGTTTTTGAGTTTCTACATGACAAATTATTTTGACAGTTGAAAAATACAGGAAATAAACTACAAAAAAATAACATTTCACAGAAAACAATGCTTCATTAATTCACATATTTCATGTGGGTTTATGTTATTTTAATGATTGGACGGGATAGAGGAGGAGCTCCCATTTACTTTCTACTATAACAACGAAAGGTATGCTCTTTTTAACCTTATTTAATTTATATTTCACAAAAAACGAAATAAATTAGGCATTACTCTTCTCTTTTATTTTCAAGTTGTAAGCAATGGGGCTCAGAATGTTAAGTACCTTCCTGAGGGTCATGCACTTTACAGACAGTAAAGGCAGGTATCTACTCTCTTTATCATGTTGTCTCTTTGTACTATAAATCAAGAAAATGCCAGTTTTATAAATTAATAGTATAGAATAAAATTGTTCAAGGTACATTTAAATTGCTTTAGATATTCAAACATTTTTCTTTAATTTTAAGCATTTTTAAAGTATATTTTTCATAAACTAATATCAATAGAAATATTTTATTAATTAAACCAAGTTTTCCAAGCGATAATAAAATAGGTTAGTTTCAAACTTGTGCTATATTCAGAAATATTAAGATTAATTTGCTTGAAAATACTTTTAATTTCACTCACCCCATCTGAGAGTGGCTGTGCTCCTCTTGTTTAATTTAGTGAGCTCTCCTTCTGCCTTATAATTGAGTAGGAAGCTCTGTCAAAACAGTGGTTGGAGTGTAAGGAAGCCGAGTAAATTTGGGGAGAGAATTAAATGCAAGTTCCATCTCTCAAGTGAATACAAAATAATTGTAAAGTTTGGGAAAGAGCTTAATGTAATATATCTCATGCCTCTTGAAATATATTCAATTTTTACTTAGCTAGATGGCCTGGAGTCTACACTGCCTGGTTGACAGGCAGATGTTTCTCAGATTTTTCTTAATGAGTTTCATTCTGTGAATTCACTGTGAGTGAAGCCTACAAAGACTCAAGTTTCTCTTTATTTTTGAACCCATACTCCATGGAAAGGACATTGAAAATAATCTTTGTTGTTCCCTCAAACTTATTTGAGTCTTTAGAAGCTATTTCAACCAGCCTAAGGCAGAGAACAATAGTACGAATATAAAGAATAATGCTGTATCAATAAAAATATATCATTATAGTTCAGATTATGATTAATCCTCTTCACTAAAATCAATTCGGAATCTCTAAGGATCAAATAGACTTTCTAGTAAGATAGATTAGTTTTAGTTAATTTCATTGGAGTTTTACTAACAGTCTCAGCCACATAAACGCACAAGCATTTTCTAATTTTCTGTATGCAAGCATGTTTATATCTATTTTTTTCTACTCTTGAATGCTGATATACTTCCTTAGAAAACTAATAAATGAAACTAATGAGATTCTAGGTTCAAAAATACATTTGATTTTTATTGAGTTATTCTGTAATATGTTTGCTTATTCCGTGTGTTTTTCTCCTTTAATACTGAAATGCAATTGTTATATAAAAATATTTAAATGTTTCACAGTATTTCTCCTCTTCTTAATACATACAGATGATTCTATATCTTAGCATTCATGTAATAACTTACAAAAAAATTTACAATTAAAGTCTCTCCGGAACAAAATATTAGATTTGATGAAAACATAAAGTGGAGCAATAAAGCTCATGGATAGGGTCTGGATAAATGTCCAAAAACCAATGTCAGTTAATTATGGTTCAAATGCTTGTGTTGCTGGTGAAAAGCTTACCTCATTCAGATCTTAACTTCTTATTCAACACATGCCTACCATGTGACAGAAAAATTTTGATCCTCAGCATGATTAAGACCTATGATAATATAAGCTTTGGCTTATATCTGAAAAACTATATCAAATCACTTACCTGGATAGCTTCCTGCATCCAGTTTTGTTCCCAGAGTCTATTTCTCACACAGCAGATAGAATGAACTTTGAAAATATAAATTAGACTAAATGCCCTCTCTGCTCAAAATTCCTCCAAGAGATTGCAATTAGAATATAATGAAAAATCCTTACTGTGGCCTATTGGGTCGCATACAGTTCAGTTCCTTCCCATAGCCCAGACTTGTTTGGATTCACTTTTCTCCAGCCACCCTGACCTTCTGGCTTTCTGCCAAACAGACCAAAGGGCACTTCCTCACTTCCTGGCCCTTTACACTTGCTGGTGGGCCAGCTTTCCGATTTGTTGACAGCTCACTCCTCTTCATTTAAGTCTCTGATCTAGTATTACCCGCTTTGTGGGACCATACTTGACCACCCCATTGAAAACAGCCCTTTCTTCTCTATCATATTTATCCCCTTTCCCTGATGTATTTTTCTTCCTAACATTACTTACTGCTTAAAACTATAATATTATGTATTTGCTTGCTTAGTTAGCTGCCTTCACTAGAATGTAAGAACTTTGAGGGCAGGTTTTTGGTATCCACTGTATGTCCAGAGCCTAGACCAGTGTATGGCAGAGTGGACACAGAAAGTATGTGGTGAATGAATGAATCATTCAATTTGAAATAAAATGAGCAATATTTTACTGAATCATAAGTTGGTATTCTGAACCTTATTTCTTATCCCTTCTTTAGAGTGCTCTCTCCAAAATTATACTTTCTATGAGCTCTTTTTCCATCTCGGACTCTTTATGAAAAACTTTTTTTATATTGTCAGGTAGCCTCAATTGGAATCCTATTTCCATTACCCGTTTCTAAGTGGCATCTTTCTAAAACTCTTGTTTTCTCAACTTTAAAGCATAAATAATAATAATAATCTCAAGGTTATTCTGAAAATTTATTGTGGGTATTTCTTTATCTTATATTATTCAACCAATCAACAGCATTTGGTATATACTACACCCTTCCTGAAATACTTTCTTCCCTTAATTTTAACTATAAACTACTCTTCTGGTTTTCATTCATTTTATTCAGCCCCTACCTTTCTATTTCTGTTCAAATTCTATTAGTGTGTCTTGAAGTTAAACTGAGCCCTCTTCTGTTTTCTTCTCCGTCTCTCTCTCCCTCTTCATCTCTCCCTTGCTCTCTCTCCACTACTCTTTCTCTTCTTCTCTCCAAAATGTCAACCTTTGGTAATCCAAACCATTTTAATTCTTTAAATAACTTCTATTTCCCAATATGATCCAAATGCCTATCACCTATTTGACTTCAGATTAATAAATCTAACTGCTGATTTGATAAGACTTTTACACTTAGATGTATAAGTCCTTGTTCATAATTAGATGTACATCTTTATTTACTCAAAAAAATTGTCTTGATTTTGCCCCTCCACACCTTCCACCCACCCCAATTATTTTTCTCTATTCTCTATTAGTAAATGACACCAATATGTTTTCAGTTAGTCAAACTAAAAAACTAGATTTCACTTTTACTGTTTGCTTTCATGATCCACACCCAATTGACCAGCAAGATTTGCATGTTCTACCTCTGAACTATATCTTCAGTCATCAATCCACTTTTCTTCATCTCTTACCACATCATTGGGGAAAGATCTTCCAACCAGCCCCTCTATGTCCATTCTTGAACTGCTCTCCAAATCTACTTTCCACCATGCAGCCAGAGCATATACTTTCATGTTACTCTCTTGCTTAACAATATTTCAGTGGTATTCCCCTGCAAGTTTAACAATACCAACTTTCTTACTCTGGTTTACTAAGCCCTCCATGGCCTGGCCTTTGTTACCTTTCCTAATTTGTGTCTTACCTATCTCCTCCTGGCTACTGATGCTACAACCTTTTTCATCTTTTTTTGTTTTTCAGACAGACTAAACTATTTCTTGCCTTAAGATATTTTCACTTGTTCTTCCCTTTGCCTGAGGCAGTTATTTTTTTTGGAACTTTATATGGCTGGTTTCTTTTCATCCAGATTTTAGCCTAAATGTCATTTTCTCAAAAAGGTCTTTCAACCTACCCTGTGCACACTGCCTCCATATTCTTCTATTATATCTCCCAACTTATTTCCTTTATTATAGTTGCACAATCTGAATTTTGCTTATTTATTGCTGGTTACTTTATTTACTGCCCATATTTTTTACAACCCTGACATCCATGAGGAGAGAACCTGTCTGTTTTGTTCATTGTTTTGTCCCTGATGCTTAGAACATTGCCTGGACCATTCATTCAATTAGTGTTTGTGGAATAAATGAATGAATGAAATGAGATAATGCATATAATATACTTAGAATTGTGTTGGCAAATGGAAAGTGCTCAATAAATGCTAACTTATTATCAGAAGTACTGATCTTTTTTACTTTCTGACTTTAATGTTGAATTCTGGTTGGGTGGCGAAAGGAGCAAGAGAGAGCGAAAGCGAGAGAAAGTGAGAGAGAGAGGAATTGCTTCAACTCAGTTAATTAGATTTCTTTCTCCTTTTGAAATAAGCCTTGCGGAGGGAATATATATATATATATTTAGCAGCTTCTTCAGCAGGGGAACTACTTGGCCATGTTATAGTTTTCAGTCCTGGTAAATGTGGGTTGAGGTACAAGTGTTCATACATTAATTCATCATTAATTTATCATTTATTTAATTTTTGTTGAGCCCCTATTATGGTCTCATGTCTACTTTAAGTCATTGAAAAGTAAAAATAATTAATCTCATCTTTCCAAGGTCATATTAAAGTGATAAATTATGAACTTCATAACAACAATAGATAAATAATATAGACAATAATTGCAGAAAGGGAAAGTTTATTTTCCAGGAATAGCATCTGGCATGAGTCTTGAAAAATAGGTAAAGGAGGAAAGTACCTATAATGACCATTTCATATACCTTGGTGAGTCTTTTATGGAGAACTTCTCCCAAATGTGTCTTCTCCCCTCAAACTCTCCTTTCTGGGATAGTCATCCAAGAGAGAAATGACATATCTACTCCTACACAATGACCAGACTGGGTTGATTCTTTGTCCATTTAGTAATTCCCTTTGCATTCCTGTTGTTACTGTCTTTTTTTTTTTTTCTTTTTTTTTGGAACTTGGTCATCCAGTTCACCTTATACTTTACTGTCACAGTAAATTTTCTAAAACAGAGACTTGTTATGTCACTGTACTACTTAAAATTTCTCAACCGTCGATCACCTTTTTGTTTGTGTGTGTGTATGTGCCTATTAGATGTCAGTGTTGTATTCTTGTGATACTACGTCCCGTGACTGTAGATCTTTTTACACTATCTTTCTCATTGCTCTCTTCCTGTGAAATTTTTGTCTTTCATGTCTGTGTTTTTAGTACCTAGCACTGTCCATGGTGCACACCAGGCCTCCTCCTCCTCCTTAAAGAAACTTTCACCTTCCACTCTAAAAAATGTTGCTTGCTACCTGAATCTCTTCTTCAAATTGCTGTTTTGTGATCTTTCTAGATCATAGCATCTTGAGAACTACCTTTTATTAATGTTTAATTAAATTATCTAGACTTAATGAAGTGCAATTATGAAATAGTATTCATTTTCTCCCTCTGAAATTGTTAAGTACTGTAGGCTTTTCCTGTTTTGTCTCAGAGACATTCCTCAGACAAATCTCATAGCTTTTTCCATCTCACTAATGCATTAGAACAATCTCAATTTTAGTTGTCAAAAGTCAAGTGAAATTTCAACTGCTTGTTCAGTTAAGATTCTTCCCATTTTCTCAGTTCAGACCTAAAGTTGACTCAGAAGTGTGCACTTTAAAATGTTAGGATTAAGATGAAGGCTTTGTTCTTTTGCCATCTCTCCTTACTTTGCTCTTTTACTTTCCTTCTCTTCTCAGTACACTGCTTTGGCTCTGTTAGAGCTTCAGCTGGACCATTTTCATTCTCTCTGGCTGTCATATTTACTCTCTCTTGGTAGGTGTTCAAAACCTGGCTGCTTCTCTGAGGTGTATGTTCTACACTGGTTTCCCGAATTACCCCATAGAAATAAGCATTGGTTGCCCACAGTTATTTATAGCTAGCTGGCCTATACTTTGGTGACTGCCTTCTTTTTCCTGTCATCTTTCCTCACTTTCCTACCTAGTGTTTTCTGCACTTTACAAATAAACTACTTACTCAAATATTTGTCTCAGGATCTTCCTCAGGGCAAACATTGATTAATCTTTTTTGTAAAAAAAGCCAACTAATAAATATTTTAGGCTTTGTGGACCATGTCATCTCTGTCTCAACCACTTAACTATGCCACTGTTAAATCTCAGAGCAGCCACAGATAATATGAACAAGAGAGTGTGCCTGTGTTAAAAATAGTCAAAGAAGTGATAAAATCCACTTGCTATAATGGTGAAATTGACCTTTTCTTTCTGTATCAATTTTTGCTTTATATATGTTTTTCATTGGACCAATTAAAGTTTAGAACTATAATATCTTCCTGTTGAACTGAACATTTTATCATAATGTAGCTATTCCTAATGATGCTTTCTGTTAAAATCTTTATTAGCTGATATTTAAATAGTGAATCCAGCTTTATTATGCCTAGTATTGGCCAAATCTATAAAAATAATCTTCTATCATTTTACATGTAGCTTCTCTCTAACCTTATGTATTGTGTATGCATTCCACAAAATTCATTATAAGAAGAGAGACTAACACTCGTTCTCTCTCTTTCTCTCTCTTTCTCTCCTCTTTACCTCTTCCTTCCTTTCTCCCTCCTCCCACCCCTATGTGAGGATACAGTGAAAAGGTCTTCATCTGCAAATCAGGAAGAGAAACTTTGTCGGGAACAAAACTGTCAGCATCTTAATCTTAGATTTAGCCTCTAGAACTGAGAGATATAAATATCTGTTGTTTAACTCACTCAATTTATTCTGTTATAGCAGCTTGAGCTGGTTAAGGAAGTGTGCCTATGTACACTGCATATAACTAAATTTTTAAAATGTTTGAAATTTTCTGTATTTTACTTAGCAAGGTTTTTTTTCATTTATTTGATTACTGATATATTTAAACATGTTTATATCATCTTTGTGATTTCCATTTTATTCCAATTTTTTGTTTCTTTTTTATCCTTTATTGCTTTCTAATTTTTTGATAGGCCTTTCTTTTTTTTCTCATTCCGTTTTCTCTCTTCTATTTTATATTTATACATAGTTTTCTTTTTAAGCAATTATTCTTAAAATATTATCTTATGTATCTGTCTACATATATCAAATTATCTGTCCCAAAGAAACATGGACCATTGAATATATAAACTTTAATCATCATTTCCTGACTTATGTAGTTTTGTCTTTTTTTAATCTCACAAATTCAATATTGTTTTCCTTTTATTTCTTAATTCAGACAGTGTTTATTGAGAACTAGCTACATGTTTAGCAATTATTTTGCTCATCATTTTCTGTTGCATCCTTTTCCTGTCATTTTTCTTCTCTCTGGGGTACATCTTGGTAGATTTGTATTATAGCTCTGTTGAGCTATAAACACTTTCAGTTTCTTACTATATTATTTCAAAAAACAGGTTTGCAGGTTCACAAGTTTAGGTTGACAGTTTCTCTTGAAATTCCCATGGTATCATTCAACTGTCCTCTGATCCCAAATAGGTAATTTAATCTAGGACTAATTTCTGTGGTTTATTGAACAAAATAACTCAAATGTAACCAAAAACTTTTTGCTGTGGACCACCTGGGCAAAGAGCTTCCTGAGACCCATTTCTCCCTTTCAGTCAATGGGGGCTGCTACTCCTGGGACTGTTTCTATTTTGGTAATAGGAGATGCTGGAATATCTCATGGGCCTCAAGGTTTCTAGGGCCTGGGAGCTGGCTTTCTAGTCAACTTTTATAAACCGCTGGAACCCCAAACCAGATGGCACCCAAAACAATCATATGATTTTTCCCCTGACAAAACTGCTATATCTTACATGTCCTGTTAAAGGCAAAGAATATGGAATCACACTGAGAGGTCAGCAGAGTATCTTGCTCAATTTGTCTCAAATTGGTAAAGAGCAGTTGGGAACTCATACCTTCTGTATGCTGACTCTTGCTTTTTATATTTCCCCTGTCCCCCAATAAACCCATTCTGTGTGATTTTGGAGAAGTCATCTTAAATCCTAGTATATGGTAAGTTGTCTGCCTGGCATAACAAATTCTTCACCTATATCATGGTAGTATCAATGTCATTTAGTTGGTATAAAAGTTAAATGGCATAATACATTTGGCATGTTAACTACCTGATACCCAGAAAGGACTTGCTCATTGTTGGGTGATATTTTTATTATTAAAAATATGGAGGGACCTTTACATTATTAATTCCTCTTTAAAGTGCTTCATCCTTAGTAGTATGTAGGAGTTCTATCCTAGATGGGTAGGTGGATTTTTTTTTCTCTCCATAAAGTCATATGTTGTCTAGAAATAATCACTGGCTTTTTTAGATTAAAAAAAAAATAAAATCAACAGTAGTTTCTAGACAACAGAGCCTTTGCTAACACTTGGATAAAAACATTTGCTTAAAAATTAATTCCATCTTTGCTATTAATTATGAAGTGCTTTAATGAACACAAAATATGTAATACTGTTTATTGATTTTCATTTGAGAGACTGCACCCATATCACAGAAGCAGTAAGAATTAATTAGCAATTGATCATAACAGCATGCCATCCTATACAATTTATACAACACCTGCCCTTATTAGTTTTTAATCCATGAAGGAGAACAAACATAATAAACGGGCATTTGACAAACAAGAAGCCTAATTAAAAGGCTGTTAGGGATAGCAAATGGAAGAGAAATGAATCAGAAAAAATATTATTTGTTAAAGTTGGCAGATTATTACTACAAAGCAAAAATACTGGTGCATAAAATAACTTGATCTTTAAAATATATATTCTAGGTATAGCTTTTGGTGGAGGGCTCAGTTCAGCAAATTTACCTATTATTTTTAGTTGCTTGTGAGTACATATGGAAGGCCAGATGCCTTTGCTATCTCCATTTACAGGGTAATGGGGAGGTATAATAAAATATTAAGCAATTCACTTAAAGAAGGGGATTATAAGAATGGCAAGGTTGTTCAAGAAAATTTTCACACTGTTGATGGGCCTTAAGTTGTCTTTAGAAAGTATAGGAAAGAGATATATAAAAGTAGGTGGTGACTGAATGTCAGAGTTATTGTGCTTTTTTTTTTTGTGATAGATGTTTTCTGATATTGTATATGTATGTATGTGAGTATGCGGGGTGGCAGAGAAAGCCATAATCTTATCAGGGATCTCAAAGCTTCCAGGGTATTTTAATCTTTTCTGTTGCTAAAGTTCTTAATTCTGATTCTGTGCCTTAGGGCTTCTAATGAATTTTGTGTAAGTAGTACAAAACTAAGTTTATATGTTAGAGTAGATGAAAGCAAAGCTAGTTATTCACTGTCTCTGTGTAATCCTGGAAGTTTGCATCCTGTTTAGTTTCCTGGACAACTTCTTTCTTATTTTGAGCAGTGTTCCAAGCTCAGGGTTTATTTTTATTCAAATCTTCTGAAACATCTTGGGTCATACATGACTTTGACTGGAATTCAGAAAGTGAAGCTCAGAAAAAATGGGAAGAATGTCAAAAGTGACTTAAATATTTTAAATTGGCAATAGAATAAATAGAAAAATAGATGGGTTGCTTGACATTAATAAAATAATTTTGATTAATATTAAAGAAAATAAATATTTTGCTCCTGTCTTTTCTACCAAGGTGAATTATTTTCTGAAAGAGAATTCTTAATGACTAGCATCTAGCCTATATTTGAATGAGTTCACTGATGGCAAGATTACCCCCTTTGAAGTGATTCATTCATCTTAGTGAAAAATATATTGTAGAAGGTGGCCATGAAGGAGGCTGAATGTGTATGAAAATGTAGATAACAGTAGGAGGTGCTAGAGGAGAGGAGCAGACAAACAGATTTTTCTAAAAGTATAAAAACTCAGAGTTCATAACTGTAGACTTGGGAGTCAATACAAATCTAGAAAACTTTACTGCAGAGATTCACTGGTATAAACTTAAATATAAAATTCTAAACTTGGATCCAAATGCTAACTTTACAAATTAAGATATGAGTTATTTGTCAGTATCACATATGAAGGAGAAATTCTCTAGTTGAAATTGAGAGTAAGTTGAATATAAGTTAACATTATAGTTTTTCTGACAAAAGAGATGAAGTCTTTTTTTAAACAAAAATTCTTTCATAAGATAATTTTTTTCCTTAGAGAATAATAGAATTTCTATTTTCTTTATTATTTATCAGACTTATACCACTGACCTCAAGAAGTCTCTTTATCCTTTTTGTTTGTGCTTTATTGCTAAACACAGCCATGTGAGGCTATATTAAAAGAAATATAATGCCTACAGTGGGAACATGGCAGTCCCTTTGCTATCTGATCTTTCAGTATAATGTTCAGATCTCATTTGGAGCATGGCATTCAACTTTTGGAAACCAGATTATAACGTTACATGAATAAACTGCAAACATTTCAAAGAATGGCCAGGAGAATTGGAAGACTTAAAATCAGACCTTATAAAAGATGGTGGAAGGAAATGTAGGTTTTTAATTCAGAGAAGGATAGATGTTGGAGAAATATTATATTGAATGCAAGCATATTCTGTCCTGTGAAAATGGATTTTTATTTTCTTGAATGATTCATTGGATCAATTGTTGGAAACTGAAAGGAGATACTTTTTCTCCGTTTAAGGAAGAAAATTCTAAAATTCCAAAGTATCTGGATATTGATGATCCTCTTCAAGAGGTGTGAACTTACCATCAGTGGAGATGAGTTCAAGCACTGAGTAGATGATCGCTCACCAGGGGTATTATGGAGCATGTTGAAGCATTAAAAGTGTTATCAGTGGTGATGAGTTAAGTTCTTTCTAACCCTAAAATTCTTTGATGGTGAACAATTTTATATATTAACATTTTACTTTTTTAATTGAACTGCTACTGTCCAATTAATTGGACTACTGTCTTTAGTAAATCACATAGTTTATTTCATAATTTATTCTAAGAAGCTACCATTCCAAATAGAATAATTGCATAAAGTATTGCTTAGAGATATGGTGACTTTAATTTAATTACCCAAACTAATACTGCAGTAATGCTTGTTAAAGCCAAAGGAGAAAAATAGTTGTACTGGAACCACTTACTAGGCCATATTTGAAGTCTATTATGAATTTGAGGCCA
>PVKZ01008737.1:0-14226 GCA_004027375.1 Macroglossus sobrinus
GTGTGTGTGTGTGTGTGTGTTTGGGGGGGGTTGTGCTTGCCTCCCTGGGCGTCCTGAGGTGAACCGGAAATAGAGCTTGCCTTGCACCTGCCCCCAGGGGGATGCGTGTGCCTGCCCAGGTGCAAACCTCAGAGCCAGGAGAGGGTTCCCTGCACCGCCTCCGGCGACCTCCTGGAGGGGGAGGGGCAGATAGGAGGGCTCTAGGACGCTGAAGCTCACGGCCACGCCTTGGGCTGAGAGGCGGGGAGGGAGGCTGCAGGCAGCTAGCTAGTGACCCTCCCTTCCTCCCCGGGGCAGGCCAGCTGGGGCCCAGCTGGGCTCTTGTTTATGTAGGGAGGCCAGGGGCTGGGTGGGTGGGTGGGGGGAGAGGCCGGGGAGGCCCAGTCCAGGCAAGTTCCAAGTGTAATTGCATTTGGACACTTAAAAGGAATTGTGTGAAGTGGGCAGCGGCTGTGAGGGCCCCGCTGCCTTATTTGGTGTGGAAATTTGTTTCTTTCAGAAGGAATGAGAGGTGCTCGTGAGTGGGAAGCCGGCCTCGGCGTGGGCTTGCTGCTGCTGTGTTGCCACCAGGTGTCCCTATAGGTGAGGCTAGGCTCCTGCAGGGACCCTGGAGAGAGAGCCCCACCCCCGGCTGGTGTGTGGGGTTCCCTGGCTGCTTATGCTGTCAGGGGGTCCGGGGTCTTCATCTCGGCTTCCTCACCTGTCGGGATGGGGAAAAAAATGACCCACGGGGCTGCTTTTGTGCACCTCAGAAGCTCTCCGCCCGGGCTGGGTGTGTGGGCATCCTCCAGCTGTGCCCCCTGCAAGGCTTAGGGCCCAGTCCCAAGGTGGCCAGGCCAGTGCTGCAGGCCTGCCCTGCTGAGACCCGTCTCTCCTCTCCCGGCCCTCACGCTCTGCACAGCCACCAGCCGGCCAGGCCCTCACGCTCTGCACAGCCACCAGCCGGCCACCAGGAACCCTCGCCTGCCCCTCCCTCAAAAGAGGAAATTAATTTTTTTAATTGTCCTCTGCCATTGGCTTCGCAGATGGGACTCCGTGTTCCCACACGCCACCCCAGGAACCCTCAGGCCAGGATCCTCCTCTCTTGGGGGTTCCGGGGGGGGCAGGAGGCTGGTTCTGGGCGGGGCTGTCTCCCACAGGGACCCTTCTGGGGTCCGCAGCTGCTCCCTGGACGCTGGGTGGTGGTCCCTGTGTGCCAGCCTTGTACACACAATCCTCTCGCACTGCGGGTATTCACAGAGCACCTGCTGTGCTCCCGGAGTGCTCCAGGCTGCTGGACAGGGCAGACCAGGTGTCTGCCCCCAGGGAGCTGACTTTGTGCCAGGGGCCAGAGGAATCAGGTGACCCAAACACGTGGAAAACCACTCTTGAACAGAAGGCACCAGGGCCAGCCAACCAGGGGGATCTGGACAGCGTCTTCGAGGAGGTGACATTGGAGCGCACGGGGAAGGTCAGGCAGGAGGGACTCGGGTGAGGGGGAAGGAAGGCTTTGCAGCAGAGGAGACAGCATGAGCAAAGGCCCTGTGGCAGGAAAGCGTGCTGCACAGGTGACTGGGGGTGCACGAGGCCGAGGGGATGTGGACAGGCCAGGCAGCCACCTCCCCTCCCCTCCCTCCATCCCCACCCCTGCCCGAGCAAATCCCAGTTGTCATATCATCGGATCTGTGACCATGTGGCATGGAACCGAAGAATAAGGAACCTTCAGAAAGTCCACGACACCATTATCGTTTCTAAACATAACGAGCAGTAATTTCTTTAAATCAATAACTATCCAGCCAACGCTCAAATGAATCTATCTATCTATCTATCTATCTATCTATCTATCTATCTATCTATCTACCTACCTACCTACCTACCTATCATCTATCCAATTGTTCTACGATGAGAGAATTTTGTGTGTGACTCAGTATCCAAATAAGGTTCATTGGTTGATATGCTTCTTTCCCTCTGTTTTAATCTGTGGGTTTCCCTATGGTCTCCCTCCCTCTCCCTCTCCATGTCTCTGTCTCTCTCTCTCCCTGACCTGAATCAGGGGACTGAGGGTGGGCTGGGTCTAGGCAGGCTGGAAGGCTGTGGCCAGAGATTCGGAGAGCCGGTCACGAGCAGCTTGCATCTCGGTGTCGGCACAGGACAGGGACAGGGAGCCGGGGAAGTCGCCCCACCTGGCTGCTGGGAGCACGGAGCCAGAGCTCACCACGGAGGGGTCTGCAGAGCCACAGCAAGAATAATCCGAGATCACTGCTCCTGGGAGTCTGCTCCTCCCTCCAGTCCTCCCACGAGCCCTAACGCAGTGTCCCCAGCGGGGGGACTCCAGAAAAAAAGTGTCTCGCTCTACGAGGATGCTCTGAGGCTGGTAGACAGCCCAGCACAGTCCACTTCTTTGTCACTGCGCTGTGCGTATGCCACCCCCTCCTTTAAGTATACTTTACTCTTTTTTTTTTTGGTGGAGGGAGGTTTACGAGTAGTTTATTTGGATAATAATTCCAGACAGCACCACCTGGATATGGGAGAGTGCTATGGGGAGTCTGGTCTTCAGCTCCCCGTCACCTCAGCCCCCTTCGGTGGCTTATTGTGACAGTTGATGTCTAGGAAACCTAGGCTGGTGTCCCAGGTGACGGGGGAAGCCACTGGCTGCCACCGGCAGTCAGGGTGGCTGTCAGACCCTCCTGGACACTGATCTGAGGGGAACAAGAGGCCAGGGGTGACGCTGCCCGAAATCTCGAGGTCCCTTTCTGGAGTTCCGTCCAGGCCCTGCCGTTGGTGCAAACGTGCAAATCAAATGCAAATGTGCCCTGACACCCACATCAGGGCAGTCACAGGTTCTCCTGGGACTAGCGCAAAATCGCCAAGTTGCTCTTGGGTCCGCGTGAGCCAGTGTCCCCTGTTTGTGGGAGGCCACGTTTCCTCACTTTCCGGAAGAAGTCGCTGTTTTCTGGGGCAAAACTCAAGATGTCTCGTGTAGCTCCTAGGACGGCGGTTCGGTCTGGAAGTTTCCATGAGGCCTGGTTCCATCTGCCAGCGGAACAGATGACACTGAATAGGGCGTAGGTGTATTTCAAGTCATTAAAAAAATTTTTTTAAAGAATACTACGATCCTTTAAAAACAACAACAACAACTATGATAAAGTACACCTAAAACATAAAATTCGCCATGTTGACTATTTTTAAGTGTGCCGCTAACTTCACGTGATTGTGCCACCACCATCCATCCACAGAGCTGTCTCGTCTTCCCAGCTGACACGCTGTCCCCGTGAAACACGACCTCCCCGTCGTCCCCCTCCCCTGCCCTGGGCACCCACCACCTTAGTTTCTACGAACTTGACTCCTGTAGGGACCTCCCGTAGGTAGAATCACTCAGCATTCGTTCATTGATTTCCTACTCGGAGCAGAGTGCTCATGTATCACGAACTGTTAAAACATTTCCATTTCAGGACATTTTCTTTCATTATCATTTTTGTCACTCGCCCTGATTTGGGTTTCTTCTGGGGGGCCTATTCTACGTGTCTTGGATCTTACCTGCTTGTTTTCTACATCTATAATTTTCTCTTAACACTTAACCATCTTTTTTTTTTTGTCTTAGCGTTTCTTTTCGATTTTTTAAGTGTTCCTGCTTTCCATAGTCTGTTTTTTTCTTAAAGCAGTATTTATTTGCTTTTATCTTTCTTTTCATTTCAGTCTTTATGACTTACACATTTTTTTTTTTAAATTCATTTCTGAGTTCTTTTTTTTTCTGATTCGGATGTATGCTCTTAGTTTCTTATTCTCTAAAATAATAGATAGTATTCAGTCACAAAAAGGGAGGCAATCTTGTCATCTGAGACAACGCGAATGAGTCTGGGCTTTTTAGAGGCCACATATGAGTGAGGTCGCGCAGTGTTTGTCGGTCAGGCATTCGACGGACGTTTGTTGAGCACCTACTTAGTGTTCAGCCTCTGAAGTGGGGTGAATGAGAGTCCCCTGTCCCTTGGCAGCGAGCAGTCTAGTTGTACCTGTCCTGTGCTTGTCTGCCTCTCCCCAGAGACTGACACCACAGCTGCTCCCCGTATCCTGCGAGGACCTGGCGTGCTTGACGTGGGGCCAGCGTCCCCAGTGTGGTGGTGCACTCAGCCAGCTCTGAGAGGGAGCGGGAGGTCCCCTGGCCTCATTCTCTGAGGGGCTTCCTGGTTCTAGTTGCTGGAGTACTGCCGGCTCTGTGAGGGGCTCAGAGCTGGTGGGAGCTTCTCCTCTGCCCTGCAGAACAGACCTTGACCATGAACTGCCGGTCCCTGCAGGCAGAGGCAGGACCAGCCCCGCCCCCACCAGCCTGGATGACTACCAGCGAGCGCCTCCTTCGCCTCGAGTCCAGGGACCCCTCCCCCCCTTTCCAGGAGTGCTGGTCCTGGTTGTCCCTGCCCCTTGGACCTGGGCCCTGCCGAGGAGCCCGGGGCAGCTGGCCTGGCTGCAAGTTCAAAGTCTGGGCTGCTTTCCAGGCAGCCATGGGGTCAGCTTTGTCCCTGTCTTTCTCTCACACACAGCTGACCTTCCCTGTGGCCCTGACATGTGCCTCCCTATGAGCCCCCTTTCGGTGCTGTGGCACCCCTAGACTTTTTCTCTCCATCCTATGAGGGCAGGGGTGCCTTTAAGATACCATGGGATACAAATGGCCACAGCAAAGCAAGGTGCCTCCACCACAGGCTCTCTGAAGGCACGGCGGTGACAGAGTTTGTACAGGGTCACCCCTGGCACCTGTCCCAAGTGAGTCCCAGGAGGCATCTGGTCTCCCGGGGGTTTGCCTCCTGCCCCCTCTAACCCACACCCGCCTCCGCCTGCCACTCTAGAAGCCCGAAGCCCGTGTGTCTCGCCCCCCGGCTCGAGATCCTCCCGCAGCCGCCCCGTCGCTCTCAGAATAAATGCCAGGCCCCACGGGGTCTCGGCCGCCCGCTCGCCTTGCCGTGGCCCTCTCCCCTGGATCTGCTGTCACACGCCCGGTGCCACACCTTCTCCTGCCTCACCCCACGGCCACCTCCGCTGAAGGGTCACCTCTTCCAAGAGGCCCTTCCTGATCAACCCACCTAAAGATGGACGGCCTTGTGCGCCCCGCTGAGAACTGAGACGTCATCCACTTGCCATGAACTTCGCCCTTTGAGCGTGTACAGGTCAGCGGTGTTTAGTGTATCCCCCAGGCTGTGTGACCATCGGCACACGATTTCAGTACGTTTTCATCGCCCCCCAAAAGAAGCCCTGTCCCCTTTAGGCGTCGCTCCCCATCCTCCCCTCCCCCAGGCCTTGGGGACGACCGACCCGCTTTCTGTCTGCACGGTTTACCCATTTGGGACATTTCTCTTCGCTGGAATCGGACATGTGGCCTCTGGCAGCTGTCTCCTTCCACGGATCAGAATTGTATTCAAGACTCGGCTCTTCATCCTTTTTCAGGGCTGAGTAATAGGCCGCTTGCTGTATGGCGGGGCCATGTGTTCACCTGTCCGTCAGGCAGTCCCGTCCTGGCACTGAACCAGCGCCTGCCCTGCTCCTCTCGGTCCAGGTGCTCTCCCATTTGCCACCTCCGAGAGGGAAGGCCTGACCGTGCTCCTGGCGGTGCCCGGAGCCGGGTTGGGGCCGGGCCGTCGCGGTGCTCGGTGGGCGGGTGGCGGTGGGGGTGTGGGGCGGGCTCTCACCTCAGATGCTCCTGGTGCCTGCAGGTAGTGTCGAGGATCTCACGGATCCAGACCCCCTTGCCAGGGCCTACACCTGGGCAGGGAGCTCCGTGCCCCTGCAGTGGCCCCCAGTCAACTGCCAGCATCATGGGGGTATGGAGAGAACCCAGCTTCCTTGCTCTGAGGTGGGGATACCCCAAGGCTTGTTCTGAGCCCAGCTGCTACCAGCCAATGATGTTCCTTCTACAACTTCCTCCCCTTCCCCGGTCCACTGCTCAGATCACCATCCAAACCAACCACGCAGACCCTGGCTCTGGCGTTCCCAGCCCAGGGAGACTTGTTTGTGCCTTGGTCTGATCTGGAAGGCCCGTGTGCACCTCCTTCCCATCAGGCCCCCCACTCTCCCAGGCCCTCGCTCCAGGCTCCCCAGGGGCCTCCTCCCCAGCGCTGCACCCCAGCCCTGCACCCCAGGCCCGCACCCCAGCCTCTGGGCTCAGACTTCAGCCTTCTACTCTCCCGCCCCAGCCCTGCTGTCCCTTGTCACCCTCAGCTGTCCCTTGGCTGCCACCACAAAGCTCAGTTCCCAATGTGACAAAGCAACGGGGTCTCCCCAGGCGCTTGTCACTTGTGTCACGTAGGAGAACCGGAAGTGGCAAATGCAGCCCGTGCTGGCCTGGGAACTGCTTGGTTTCCCGGATACTTGTCCCCAGGGCGTGAGCAAGGGCTTTGCTCACCAACACCCTGTTTGTGGCCTGTGCTCGGCCGGCTGATGAGTTTTCCTCCCAGTTTCGGGCTGGCTTTGGTGTCCACACGCCCCCCACTCACTGTGTGACCTCCGACGGAACTCGTGGTCTCTCCGAGTCTCGGCAGAAAGATCATTGCCGTACTGCCCTCGGCCTTGGCAGTCATTTCGAGGCCGAAGTGTGACAGGGGTTGGCGAATTCTTTGTGATCCTAAAGCACTGGGTTACGTTTCCCCCCGAGGTGATGTGCAAGGAAGAGGGTGGGAGAGCGGGAATAGGGACCCAGGCCCTACTGTGTGTCCCGTCTCGCTGCAAACCCCATCTCACAGGTGCCTAAACTGAGGCCCGGCGAGGTGTTGGGGCTGCCTGAGCCCACGAGGAGGTGGGAGGGAGGGAGATGAGTTCAGATCCATATGATTCAGGGTTCGAGCTTCTCCCACGTTACCGCGAGAGGCTGGGGCACTTTCCTTCCTTCTCGTGTCACTTGAAACCGTTCCCCGGAGCACCTGTGTGTCAGTCGACAGTGCCTAGGCCAGTTCCGGGCTTGGGGGCCCTTGACAGACGCGTGGAGGGATGAGCGAATGGATAAATGACAACCATGAAGCTTTTGTAGAAAGCCCTGCGTGGGTCCACACTCGCTGCCCGTGTAGGTGACCAGAAACTCAGCCCCGCGGTGGACAGCTGGCCTGCTGCACCCAGGAAGGAGACGAGAAGAGTCCAGCACAGGCCCACGGGGCCCAACTGGTGATGGCCGGTGCCCCCTCCAGGGGGCGAGGATGTGAGGGCCCCTTTTTGGAACCTCCTATGTGCCCCCACAGTCTCAGTAGGAAATTTCTATTATTTCCTTTATGAGACAGTGGGCACCCAACACGGAGGTGGTCGGCACGTTCCCTGGAGCCACGGAGCTCGGGCCACGTGTTCGGGAGCCGAGGGGCCACGTCTGACGTGCAAACCCAGCTCCCAGCGGGCATCTCGGGAGACAAAGCTGTCTGTTCCTGGCGCCAGCTCCAACAGTGGCCCTGGCTCGGCACGGAGCGAGCCGCAGGCTGAGACAGTGTCCCCACCAAGAGGACGCCTTTGTCCACTGCAGGTTCCAAGGGCCACGGGCGGCAATGAAAGCGGCATTGGAAATGCAGCTGCCGGGCTGGTGAGTGGGCTTTTTGTTCATTTAGGGTGCGTGTGTGGCAGGCGGGGGGCGGGGGGTGGGCGGGAGAGAGGAGGATGTTGTCCCTTTAGGAATCTCAGGTTTGTTTTCGTGTCTGGGGGCAGGGCGGCGGCTAGAGTTTCTCAGCTCCTTTGCAAACCGCTGGCCGGGACTCTGCCCTGTCGCTTCCTCTGGGCTGGCCTCGCTTGCAGGAGGAAGACGCAGCTCTGGGGCTTTGGCCAGCAGTGGGAGCCCCGCTCCAGGGCCCCACATGGCACCTCCCCAGGCCTGATTCGTGGCCTACCTGCTGGGGGTGCTTCATCCCACCCCGAGCTCCTGGACTCACTTGGTGGCGGGCCACAGCTCTATTCAGACATGGCGCCTCCAGCCCACTGGGCAGCGCAGCTAAGGAGGACTGTCACGAAGCCCCTCCAACCTCAGTGTCCTCATCGGTCACAGAGAGAGTGACATTTGTCTTGGTTCACAGGGTGCACGTGAGAACCAGATGAAAGCTGCGGTGTGTGAGATAGTTTTAGGGGCAGAGGGATGAACCCCGAGACAAAGCCTTGCTCGTCATCTATCGTGGTAAGCAGTCTTCCGAGGTGACCCTCGACACCCCCTCCTCCTGGTGTCCTTCCTGTGTGCGATTCCCTCTCCTTGAGGGGGGCTGAACCCAGTGACTCACCTCTAACCGATAGAACACAGCAAGAGTGACGGGGTGTCACTTCCGAGGTGAGGTTCTGCAAGACTGTCACTTCTGCCTTCCTCCTTCCATCCTGGTCCCTTCTGATGGAGCTGGCTGCCAAGTCGTGAGCTGTCCCGTGTGGCAAGGAACGAAGAGCCACCTCCAGGCAATAGACTTCGAGGGACTGAGGCCCTCAGTCCAACAGCCCATGAAGGGCTGAGTCCAGCCAGCAGCTGCTGAGAAGCCTGAACCCGCATGGAACCTTGAGGCGGCTGCAGCCCCAGCCCGCAGCCCCAGCCCGCAGCCCCAGCCCGGACCGTGACTGCAGCCTGCAATGAATGACTAAAGACGCAGAGCCAGAGGCAGCCAGCGAGGATCCAGTCTAAAAATAAGCTGGGAGATAACACGCGCTTTAAACCACCGAGTTTTGTGGGTATTTGTTGGGGTGACTTGGAGGCCAGGGTGGTATCTCTCTGGTTTCACTCCCAGGCCAGTACTGCTCCCTCAAACAGCCTCACTCAGCCAGCACCCCAGGGCCCGCCGGACCCACACACAGGGACAGCGGGGCTGCTGTGAGGACCCAGCTGCCCAGAGGACCCCACCGGCCCTCTCTCTCCTTACAGGCTCCCCTGAGAACTACGCTGATACTCTTACAGAGAGCTAGTGACGAACATAGCCCAGATGCCATCTGTCTGTACCTCAGGCTGCACCCAGGACAGGGAAGCCATCTGAGAGTTGGTGTCCTCCCGCTGGACCACACTGGGCCCCTCCCCGATAGTTTATTTCCATCTGCCCTTTTGTGGGAGCTCCTTCTGTTAGCCCCTCCCCCTGCATCCCAACACCAGGAAGTCAGCATCCATGCTTACACACACCACATCCCGCGTGGGCCTCCGTGAGTTTACCCCGAAACATCCAGGGGATTCTTTAACTGAAACAAGACAAATCCGTGGGGGATAGGCAGAGACCTGTGTGCATCTATTATTTCCTTTTTTTTTTTTAAAGAATAAAAATATCTTACTTTTGTCAAGTTTTAAAATGCATGCTCCTTGCTCAAAAAAAAAAAAAAATCGAACCTATGAACACATCCTGATATTTCTCTCTACCCTCCTGGGATAACCATACGCTTGCCCTCTGGAGCTGGATCATCTTTTAAATATTTGCCAACCGATGTGCTCAGTGAGATTCCATTGTTATTTTCTTTGGCATCTCTCTGTTCTAATGAGGTGGAGTTTTGTTTCCAGCATTCATCATTGATATTTCTTTTTCTTTTTTTTTTTTAAACTGATTTTTCAGAGCTCTGTGCGAGGTAGAATTTTGGCCCCTGTGACCCGTTAGCTGCTGACATCATGCCTGTGGTGATTTTTGCAGATGTAATTAAAGTTACTAATCAGCTGATCTTAAATAGTATAAGGAGATTATCCTGGATTATCTGATGTGCCCAGGGTAATCGCATGAACCCTTAAAAGCAAAGATATATGGCAGAGGGAAGTCAGAGAGAGTAAGAGCATCTTGAAGCGTCTTATTTGAAGCATGAGAAGGATCAATACACGCTTGCTGGCTTTGGGGATGGAGGGGGCCATGTGCAAAGAAATGCAGTGGCCTCTAGGAGCTGAAAATGTCTCCCACCCACACCCTGGAAGAAATCGGACCTTTGGCAGTGAATTCTACTATTTACCTGAAAGAGCCTGCTCCAGGTGCAACTGACACCTTGATTTTGGCCTTGGGAGGCCCTGAGACAAGGACCTCCCCGCAGGACTTCTGACCTCCAGGACTGAGAGATAATAAATGGGAGTTGTTTTAAGCTGGGTCATAGCAGCAATAGCAAGCAAGCTCTTTCTATTCTAATGTTGCAAACACTTTTTATATATTATTGTAAATAGTTTTGCAAGTGTGTCATTGGTCTTTTTAAACTTTCCCCTCCATGTCATTTAATCTTCCCAATTTCATCATCCGCGTTCCATTCTGGGAGGTGTCCTTTGCGGTCAACGCTCCAAGCACGGAACTCCTGAATGCAAAACAGATTCCTGGGCCCTGTGCCCAGAGTTCCTGATTCGGCAGATCTGGGGGGCGGCTAGGAATGTGCATGTCTAACCAGTGCCCCAGGGGTGCGGACGCTGCAGGGTTGGGGACCCTTCTCAGAACGCAGTTCTCCCGGTCCCAGGAGGGTCCTTAGGGCCCCTCTCCCTGGTGGAAGGAAGCTGAGCTCCACCCTCTTGGGGGCGTGTCCTTAGAAGCTCCGCCTCCACACGCGAGTTCTGCGTTCTCATTGGCTGGTAGCAAAGGGCATCCCCTTCACGTCACAGAGCTGTCCGCCCCGCCTCCCGAACTCTGGGGGCGGGGACACTGCGCCTGCGCAGTGGAGGTGGCGCTCCTGCTCGAAGTTTTCGCGAGCGTCCCGGCGGCGCGCGGCGACCCCATGGCGGAGTCGGATCCCCTTCTGAGCCGCGCCCGCGGCGACAGCGGCCGTGACTGCCCGGCTGGCTTTCCCGCTTGCCGCAGCGTCCAAGTCGGCCCCGGTGAGCGGCGGCCGGAGGACCGGGTCGCGTGGGGGCGCCACGCGGGGGGGGGTCCCACCAGTCCGCGCTGTGTCGCCGCTGTCCGCGCGGGCGTGCTGCACCGCACCGCACCCCGCCGCGGTCTGAGCGGGCCGGGCCGGGCCGGGCCGGTGCGGGGCGCGGGGCGAGCGGCCTTCCGGAGGGCGGGACGCTGCGCCCTGCGGGCCCCGGGGCGGTCAGGTGCTGCGGGGTGGCGCTTGCACCCGACGGACGGGCTGGGCGCAGGGGCCTCGCGGGCCTCGCGCGTCCCCGAGCCAGAAGGGGGCAGCTGGGGGCAGCAGGGGACAGCCCCCTTGGAGTGCCCGGGGCGGACCCACACCGCGCGCTTCCCGCGGATCGCCTTGGTGACTCCCAGGAGGCAGCAGGTCCATTTCCCATCCCCCCTCGTTCTTACTGGGGAAACTGAGGCACAGAGAGGGGCGTCCTCCTACCCAAGGTCACCCGGCCAAGAAGTGGCCGAGGTGGGATTCGAGGACAGCTGGGAGCGACTTCCCAGTGCTTGGCGCTCTACTTTCTTATTCGGCGCTCCTCAGAGGCTGGTCCCCCTTCAGCTGGGGGTTGGGGCCGGCCTCCCCGGACCTGGCAGCTTCCTCCATTCGCCCTCCGCAGCTCCTTCCTGCCCTTCCTGTTTACTGGCAGAGAGATTGCTGAATCCCCGAGGAGGGCCTCTGGGTGGGGAGGGTGGTGTCCATCCGTCCCTGGCCGACACCAGAGGGGTTGGGCGCCGGGTCAGGGGCTGAAGGACCTCAACCCCATTTTACAGAGCAGGAAACTGAGCCCCAGGGTGGCTCTGGGGCCTGTCCGAGGACATAGCCCTGGGATCTGGTGCTGCGGCTGCCAGCACTTGGTTGGGTGCTCCTGGGGTGTGCTCACTTTCCTCTGCCCAGGAGGGGTTGGCGGTGTGTGCCTGCCTGTGAAATATCAGAAGTGGGTCCCTGACCAGAGATGAGACACTGGAGGACGAGGTGGCTGCCTGCCCACCCATCTCAGAGACTGTCCCCAAAAGTTCTCCATCCAGCCCTTGCCAGGCCTTGAAGGGCCCTGGACAGGGACATATGGTGGCATTCAGCAGGCACAGACTTAGCGTCTGGAGGTCTGGGTGCCTTTCTGGTGCTGCCATGTCCTGGCTGTGTGACCTTGGCAGGTTGCCTAACCCTTCTGAGTCTCGGGAAAGGAGCTTATTATAGGGGCTGCCCTGAGGGGCATTCAGGATTCAGAGAGAATCTGGGGACACCCTCAGCATGGGGTGTGCGGCCAGCCTGGGCAGCTGGTGTGGCACCCTGGGAGGAGGACTGTGATCACAGCGGGTCCGTCCCCTGGCAGAGCAGGCCTGTGGAGACCCGTCCTGTAGAGACAGGGGCCGAGCGGGGGGCAGGCTTTGTCCTGACGCTGTGGCCTCAGCCTGGGCTCCTGAGAATGAGAACGGCGGCTCCCGGCCAGGCTGCCCGGCAGGGTCTGGCTGGGGGCAGTGCGTGGGGACTGAGAATGGCTCGCTCAGTCTCTGCCCAGCTCCCCGGGGTGGGCCTCGCACCCAGGGTTTGCATGTCCCACGGCTGGGTGCTTCTGCTGGCGAGGGTGGGGAGTGCTGCTGCTGGGCCCTGTGGGTGGGACCTCCTGACTCAGCCCTGCGTGATGGGCCACAGGGCGAAGGTCGTGTCTTCCTCCTCTTACTGGTTATGAAAGAGTTGGGGGATGGGGGGTCGCTGTGCTAACAATTTTAATAATTGTTAGCATTATTAAAAAGGGGTTTTTAAATAATACTAACAACAACAACAACAATAATAATAATAATAATACTGCTGACAACAACAGTAGCAGCAAACGCTGTGAAGTCGCCGCCCCGCACTTGAGCTGTGGGGACCACCTGGTCTGCGCGTGGGGCCCGTGGCGTAGGGCCTTGGAGGAGCCGAGGCCCGGAGAGGTTGGGGGCTTGTCCATGCTCGCACAGGAAGCCCCTGGGGCTCCCCCGCAGGCTGTGCGCGGAGCAGGAGGAGAGGGGCTTTAGATCTGGACACTAGGCTTTTGGGGCAGGGAGGCTGGTCCAGGGCTGATGTGGGATGAACTGCTTGGGCCCCTGTTGTCCTCTGCGCTCCCCGGTATCCCCACCTGCTGTGTCCAATGGGGTACCAGGGGTGCCTGCGGGTGATGCCTCCCAGGGTGATGGTTTCCTGGGCCACCGTGGTGGGGGACAGTGCCCTTGGTAGGGCTCACGGCCTCAGCAAGGGCACGGAGGCCTTGGAGAGCTCGGCCTTGGAGTCAAGTTCAGAGTGAGCGGCATGGAGGGCACGGGGTGGAGGGAGCTACAGGAGAGGAGGCTGATGGGCAGAGGTGGGCGCCCACTCTGCCAGGCTCGGGTGGCACTCACAGGAAGAGATGTGCTCACGAGGGTTTGCGACAGACCCCCCCGGCTGCTGCAGGATGGGGGGGGCTGGCGTTGGGGCTGCGGAGCAGGGGGGACGGCCCTTCCTGAGGCCTGGTACCCCGAGAGCTGAGAGCCCGGTGAGCTTGGGTGGCCTCACCCTGAATCTTACAAACCGACCACCCAAAGCCAGATGAGTGTGTTGGGTGCTGGGCCATTACTGGGGCGCCCATGCCCTTGGCCTGGCTCGCCCAGGACTGTGCCCCTTCAGCTGCACCCCAGGCCCAGGCCTGGAGCAAGCTTGGGGCCTCTGGCGCCTCTCTCTTGTCTAGGGAGGCATGTCCTCCCATCTCCCCTGGCCGAGTTCATCTTCCCAGGGGGTTTGGTGACCTGGGGCCTCCTGCAGGTCCCTCGGGGCTGTGCACTCATCCACCCTGAGCGAGCCGCGTGCCCAGCCCTGTGCCCGCTGGGTTCTGTGGGCGCAGCAGGGGACAAACGTGCCTCCTGGTCACAGTGTCCCAGGACGCTCTCAGGGGAGCGGGCGGTCCCCACTCTCAGCCACCCTGGAAGAATTCTGAGGGGTCTCAGGGTGAGCGTGGAGGTGGTACAGGTGGGGAAACTGAGGCCCGGACAGGCTGTTTCTCTCTCTGAGAGATGGGGCAAGGTGATGCAGAGCAGGCCGGAGCCCCGCCTCCTGCTCCATCCGGGGTTCCCCCAGCCCTGGTTGGCCCCCCCGGGCCCTGGCGCACGGTCCCCGTACACGGGGCAGCGGCCTGCCCGCCTCTGACCCTGGCCCCTCTGCTGGAGGTCCGTAGCCAGTTCTGCACTCCCTTGGGTGGTGTCGGCAGCTGTTGGTCCTGAGGGACCAGATGTGAGCGTAGAATTGTCAACAGAAATGGCGGCAGGGCTGTTCATCTCACTTCCAAGCCCCGAGCCGGGGGGCCGGTGGCGGGACAGGGCAGGGGGGCTCTGCTCCCCCCCAGGGCAGAGCCTTTGCTGGCCTCGGGCACGGGGTTCCCCTGGCCCTGTGTCGTGGCCCTTCATGCCTGCCTTCTCCCCTTGCGTGGGCCAGCAGCTTCCACAGCAGAGCCCCAGGGGCTGCACTTGC
>PVKZ01008738.1:0-14270 GCA_004027375.1 Macroglossus sobrinus
TCTCATTGTGGTTTTGATTTGCATTTCCCTATTAGCTAGCGATGTTGAACATCTCTTCAAATATTTGTTGGCCATTCGTATGTCCTCTAGGGAGAAGTGTCTATTCAGGTCCTTTGCCCATTTTTGATTGGATCATTTCTTTTTTTGTTGTTACTGAGTCATATGAGTTCTTTGTATATTTTGGATATTAGGCCCTTATCAGAGGCATTGCCTGCAAATATATTTTCCCATTTGGATGGTTATCTCTTTATCTCGTTGACAATTTCTTTTGCTGAGCAAAAGCATTTTAGTTTGATATCGTTCCATTCACTTATTTTTGCTTTTACCTCCCTTGCCTTTGAGGTCAAATTCATTAAATCCTCTTTAAGTCCAGAGTTCTTGAGTTTAGTTCCTATGTTTTCTTCTATGCATTTTATTGATTCTGGTCTTATATTCAGGTACTTAATTCATTTTGAGTTAATTTTGGTGTGTGGTGATAGACAATAGTCTAGTTTCATTTTTTTGCAGGTGGCCTTCCAATTTTCCCGGGACCATTTATTGAAAAGGCTTTACTTTCTCCATTGTATGTTTTTGGCTTTTTTGTCGAAAATTATTTGCCCATATTCATATGGGTATACTTCTGGACTCTGGATTCTGTTCCACTGGTCCATGTGTCTATTTTGCTGCCAATACCATGCCATTTTGATTACTGTCACTTTGTAGTATAATTTGAAGTTAGGCAGAGTGATGCCTCCAGCCTCATTCTTTTTTTCTCGGAGTGGCTTAATAGTTTAAATATTTGATTTCATTCCTTTCTGGCTTGTAAAGTTTGTGCTGAGAAGTTAGATGATAATCTAATGGGTTTGCCTTTATATGTTACCATTTTCTTCTTCCTAGCTGCCTTGAGAATTCTCTTTGTTGTTGATTTTTGATAACTTTAATACAATGTATCTTGGTGAAGGCCTTTTTGGGTTGAGACAATTGGGTGTTCTATTGACTTCTTGAATTCCAAGCTCTAGTTCATTACTTAGATTTCGGAAATTCTCATCCACTATTTGTCTGAAAATGCTTTTTAGTCCCTGTTCCTTCTCCTTGCCTTCGATAATGCCCATTCTTTCCTCTCCTGATAGTATCAGCCAGTGATTGTATTTTTCTTTCATTATTTTTCATTCTTTTGTTTCTTTCTTCCTTCTGATGCATTTCTAGATTTCTGTCTTCAACATCATTGATCGTTTCCTCCATTTAGTTGACTATTTTCCAAGCTTACTATTTCATTTTTCAACTCTTGCAGTATGTTCTTCATCTCCAGTTCTATTTGGTTCTTTCTGAGCGTTTGAATCTCCTTTCTCTGCTCATCTAGTTGTTTTTTCAATTCTAGAAATTGTTGATATGATTTATTTTTTATCTCATTGAGTTTTTTCAGAAGTACCATCATGTAGTCTCTGTCATTTAAGTCGCATATTTCTAATTCCTAGGCTGAGATAAAACCCATTAAACACCATGAAAAACCAAGGCGACAAGGCATCTCAGAAAGAAAGAGAAAAATCTCCCGAAAATAAGCTTACAGACATAGAAATATGCGACTTAACTGACACAGACTTCAGGATGGTACTTCTGAAAAACTCAATGAGAGAGAGAGGAAAGATGACAGACTAGGTAAAAGCAGGATTCATCTCCTCCCAGGACTACACTGAAATTACAACCAAATTATAAAATAATCAGTGTGGAGAATCACCTGAAGTCCAGCTGATCATAACACCTACATCTAATAATATAAAGGAGTCACATCAAAGCTGGTAGAAGGAAAAAAGTTCCTAATTGGGCTGGACCCACACCCACGGGTGGTGGAGGATCACCAGAGGGATAGCGAGACTACAGAGGCTCTCCTGAGGAAAAGGGGTTCTGGTCACATCTGGGGGCGTCCCAGCTCAGGGAAGAGGAGATTCCAATAACTTTGTAGAAACTAGAGGGGATTCCAGCCATCTGGGTGAGATGGAAGGCAGCTGAGCCCCTAGACGTTCCTTTGAAGGACTCACGCAAAGGTTTTCTGACCTGCGGACACTCACCCAGAACATGGGCAGAGAGTCTGAGGCTCATGCGGGATTCATTCTGAAAAAGTCTCTATTACCTGGAGTCAGAAAGAGGGCTGGAAAGACAGCCACCATTGTGCCTTAGTCCAGCACCCCTACAGACCATGCCAGTTTGATTGTGCAGACCCCTCCCACAGAGCCATTAGGAGACACTGGTCTGAGAGGATCCGCCCACCCTGCTTAACCTGCAGACTGCCAGGAGAAGTTGTTTATAGTTGGCTGCCAAGCCCTGAGCTTAATGATTCAGAGTAAAGTGTTCACCACTGGGCGGCCATTGTTGTGATCAGCGGTTCTAATGCCAGCAACAGTGGCCAGCGCTGTAAGCCCTATTTCAGAGATAAGGTCAGGCAGATCGCTGCTGCCAACACTAACTTGGGCAGATATTGAGAATTTGTGGGCCAGTCCCAGATAGCAGTTGGTCTTGCTGGTTCATCTGCAGGAACTTACAAGTTACCAAATTTCCAGCAAGACCGAGGCTGTTTTGACTTGACAGCCACTATATTTCTGAGATCCTGCCCCATGAGACCTGCAGACTGCCCAGGCAGGTATTATTGGCTTGCTGCCAAACTCAGTTCTCAGTGGTTCAGAACCAAGTGTTCACAGTGGGTTGGCCATTGTTGCCAGTGGCCTTTCCAATTACAGCAAAAGCTGCCAGCTCTGTAAGCTACATTTCCATTCCCAGCAGGCAACTAGTGCTGTGAGCAGGACTTCATCCGTAGGGATAGGCAGATCACTGCTGCCATCACAACTTGGGCAGATATTGAGGGCCTGTGGGCCAGTCTCAGACAGCAGCTGGTCTTGTTGTGACCTGGGTCTTATGCAGGAACTCACAACAATTACCAAATTAGTAGCAAGACTGAGGCTGTATTGATCTGAATGCCATTGTCTCTGTGAGACCCCACCCTACCCAACCTGCAGACTGCCCTGGACACTGTTATTGGCTTGCTGCCAAGCTCAGCTCCTAGTAATTCAGGACCAAGTGTTCACAGCTGAGTGGCCATCACTGTGAGTAGCATTTCCAATTGCAGCAAAAATGGCCAGCCCTGTAAGCTACATTTTAATTCCCAGTAGGCAACTGGTGCTATGGGCCGCATTTCAATGAAAAACATGGTGGAGTGAGAGACATCCCCAGAGCTTTCCTTTTGAAACAACACTAAGCTGAACATCTAAAACTCAACAAAAACACCCAAACTGCAGACCAGCACGTCTGAGCATGGAATCTGCACATAACAGCTACCATAGGTATTTTAAGGCATTATATACAGTAGGAATCCAAGGTGGCTTAGATACCACCTACTGGAAACCAAAAAAAAAGCATCATCTTTGCAGCAGGCTAAAGAGAGATCTTTATATAAAGTGCACCCCCTCTTCTGTTGATATAAATGCAGTCATTTGTTTATTTATAAATAAATGGGGCCTTGGAGAAGGGGTCTATTTTCTTTTATTTTTTTCCTACTTTAATTCAGCGGAGCTTTTATTTTGACCACTTTCTTATTGTTTCTTACCATCTAGCCCCAAAAGAATACCTCTCGCTTCCAGAGCATTTTCTTCTCTCTCAGAAGCACTATCTTACCATCATTATCATCTCTATCAACGTTATACCAGCCCCTTTTTTTGGGATTTCTCATAGAAAGTGCTCTGATTTACCAGATCTTATTTTTTCCCTCAGTATTTCTGCACTGCATGGGTGGAGTCTATTCTTCCATACTAACTGAGGTGAATGTTTATTGTGTTATCTGTTCATAGTTCTCTCTAATGCAAAGTCAGTCACATCTGACTACTCATTCATTGGCTTCTGAACACACTGCTGGTCTAGGGTGTTTATTTTCCCACTTACATGTAAATTAAGGCATGTGTAAATTAAAGGATTCTGTGTCCTACTTACGCTGTAGACAAATTATGGGTAATTTTATTTGCTTTCCTTTTATAGTAGTTGGGAGGATGTGTGGAGAGATTCTAATTTAGGTGGTTGCCATTATCCTGTGAGAACATGACTTTGTAAGTGAAGAAAATAAGATAACAAACTCAAAAAGGAAGAATAAAATGAAGTGGTAGTAAGGGCTTAATAAAGATAAAAGTAGAAACTGGTAAGTTAGACAAAAGTAAAAAATTCTAGCAGAATTGAAACAATTTAAGATCTGTAAAGTGGTAGTGAGAGGAACATCATCATTGGTAAGGCTTGAGGTAGTTTATCAAAAAGGCAGAAACACAAAAATTAGGAAAGATGAAGGTGATGTAAACACAAATACAGAGTAGATAAAATATGTGAAATAAAATGTATATTAAAATTTGAAAATGTAATAGAAAGTTCCAATTTTCTAAGCAAATACCAATGATCAAAGTTGGCTCAAGATGAAAAAAATCCAATAGTTATCTCAGAAAAATTTAAATGTTACCATAAGAAGTATCCAAGATTGAAAATGTTAGAAGGAAATCATGTTTACAAAGCAATAATGGATTCTTTTTTAAAAAAACGTTAAGTTCCTAGGTATAATGTCTATGTAATAGGGGAATGGAAAAACCTGAGCACAAGAGTCTGTAGGTATAAATATTGATTTGGAACTTCATCACCATTTAAGTAAAAAAAAAAAAAATTCATTACTGTTGTATATTACCAAATGCTTACATATGGGTGAAAAATAGTGTCACCCTGCCAAATCTTACTGATTTTCATGTTTTTTTACAGATAGGTAAAAAAAAGTGTATCACCCTACCAGATCATATTGATTTTCCTCCACTTCCTTGTCAGCCTGTTTTTTCTCCAGGAATAACTGAAATTTCTTTATTACAGATGGAGAGTAAGTATGATGATATCATAAGTACAGATAATTATTTGAAGTAAAGTTAAATTATTTTAATGAGGAATTATTGTTTGATGAGTACACAGTTTAAGTTTAGGAAGTTAAAAAAAAATTGTGGAGATGGATAGTGATAATGGTTGTATGACATTGTAAATGTATGTAATGCTGAACTGTACATTTGAAAATGGTTAAACTGGTAATTTTATTATATATTTTACCACAAAAATTAAATTATTTTAAAGTATAGAATTTTATGTTGATTACTGCCTATGTTTAGTCAGTAATATTTCTGCTTTAAAAATATACTCTAAAATGTACATTCTTCGTGTAAAATTTAAATACAATAACTTTGGGTCCGAGATAAATTTACCAAAAGAAATAAACCAAAAAAAAATATAACTACTTGGGCTTTACCCAGTTTTACAAATATATGTAAACATAGATGAGGCATAATGTATTCTTTACATATATGTAAATCCCTTTATGTATCACTCCTAGAAACTGAAATAACTCCTCAATGTTTTCCGAAGGGGCAAATGCTATATTGCAGGAAGAAAAACAGAATTTGAGTAAAATTTGTTCTTCCATTTTAAGCACTTTTTAAGTTTTACATACTGTATTTTAGGAAATGAACCATCTCTTAGACATTGATGAATATGGGTTATAATATTTTAGGAGAGAAGATTATAGAACAAATGAAACAAGTAAAGGAAGAAAGGAGACATTTGGAAAGAATTAGAGAAGAACTAATAAGAAAAGTGGAAAAGCTGTATGAAGAAAGCAAATCGAAGCGATGTCATGGTAAAGTTTATTATCTATCTTTTGTCACTGTAAAGAAAACAAGTTTTACAGAACTTATACTTTTTAATATTTACTATTTTACTGTTATGGTTTAAGTGGTACAGATATACTATTGATATAAAGTCAATACAGAAAACATGAAATTATTGTTCAGCTATTTTATACAATAAACACAACATGGTTCACATAGGCTGTTTTTTATTAAAATTCAAGTATTTCTCATAAGTGACATTTATTTTTTCTTCATTCTTCTATTCATTTACTAAATAAGTATTTATTAATTGCCTGCTGGATTTAGCCACTGTGCTAGGGGCTGAGGAGATACTAATATGCAGACACAATCTTCTCACTGCCCTCAAAGAGTTTACAGTGGGAAAATAATAATCAAGTTAAGCAGTAATGATACCTCTTGATGAATGAATGCTGTGATAAAGGAATTGCAGAACTCTATGCATAAGAAAACAGAAGAGGAACACCTAGAAAAGGTGGAAAAGATCAAGAAAGGCTTCCAGGAAAAGTGTTAGATATGCGAGAATCTGAGGCATGCCTCCTCTTGCTGCAGGCCTTCAGGCATTGTTTTGCCTCTGCCATCTCACCTGCTTGTCCTATCTTCTTCTCTCTCCTTGTTCCCAGTTCACCTGGCTATTTCCTACTAATCATTCAATTTCAGATTAGACGTCACTTATTCTAGAAGCCTTCTTTGAGTCCTTTAGTCTCCTGTAGGTGCTTAATTTTTCATATGTATGTCAATCTGCTTGGCTAAAATGAATGAATGAAAGACGTTAAGTAGGAAAAGTAGATCGTTTTCTTGCAATAAGAGATGTTGTTAGGACTGGTGAAAATAGAAAAATGAGTCAGAGTGGAGAAAGTGTGGGATAATGGTTTGAGAGATGATAAGTGATTTGAGAGGCCTGCATGTTGGATTGTACTTAGAGATTAGAAGAGTAAAGAGTATATATGGAAATTAACTGGTTTTAGGATTCTCAATTTATAGCAAAATTATTCCTTCAGTACTAGAACTGACAATGTCAGGAGATATTTCTGAAGGTTCTACCTCCTAATATTAAATGTATCCTGGGAATGGTGGCTTAGTCTTGTTGTAATATTAAACAAGAAATTTTATCAAACAAATTGGAGCAATGAACTGGAAATCACAGGACCAGGACTCTAATACCAGATCAATCTTTTACTTAGGCAAGGTATTTTGTGTGTCACTCTTTCTCTTTATAAAATGAGAATGATCAATCACTTTCTACTTGAATAGGAATGTTTCAAGTTGAAGGCATGTGTCAGCTATCAAATATTTATTGAGCCTACTGTGTGCCTCAATTCTCAGCATTGTTTTAAATGATGAGAACACAGCAGTAAATAAAACAAATTGCCTTGCTATTAAGGAGCTTGCTTCTAAAGGGAGTGGGCGGTATGGGGAACAGAAACAAGTAAGATAATATCAGCTATTAATTAGAGTTGATAAGAGTATTATTTAAAAGAACATAATACAGGATGATGGGCCAGGAGAGTTGGTCTAAGTAGGGTTGCTAAGGATGGTATTTCTGTGGCGATATCATTCAGATTTGATTAATAAGGAGACAGACATGTGAAGAGATAGAGAAAAACAGTCTAAACAGAAGGAACACTAAATGTCAAGGTCCAGAGAAAGGAATGAGCTTGCGTTCTTAGGACCCAAAACAAAGCTGGTGTGGCTGGAGCGTGATATGTAAGGAGGAAATTTAGAAGGAGATCAAATCAAAAGTTGAGCAAGAAACAGGCCAATTCAAGGAATTTGGACTTTTTTCTAAATAAGATGGGAAGCCATTAGAGGATTTTTAAGCTAGGGATTTACATGATTTAAACAATATTTTAGAAAAATCAGAATGACTGCTATATGGAATATAGTGTACAGGGGCAAGAATGGAAGCAGAGACCAGTTAGAAAGATAATGCGTAACATATAGGGCATAAGGATTAGATATAGGGCAATAGTTAAATTTTTTAGTTAAGTTCCATATAGTTATATAATTTTAACCAACTCATCATATAGAATTTAATATGGGGTTTGCATTTCTTTGATAATCTTAAAAAAAAAAACATTCGAGTATGCTAGCATGTAGTTTGTGTTGCTGTTAAGTTTGTACTTAGAATCTCATTGATGCCACACTGATTTCCTAGTTGGCAGTGTTGAACTTGTAATTAAGAATCTCAGGTTTGAGAAATTCTGCCCCACACAATTTGGGAAATGTAGTTGGAATAATTTTGATAAATGATGGATCAGAATCAGCTTATATCACAAAACATATGTCATTTTGGGAGCTGAAACAATAAAAATGTGAAAAATTATGCCTCTTTTTTATAGTTATAATTATATAAATAACTTTACCATAATCAATTCAGATCATGGAAAAGTAATAAAAAAAATACACATTTGGCAATTGGAAATCTTTTTAATAAAGATTTTCCCAAAATAATTACAAACTTGAAGAAGAACTTGTTTATGGTTCTTGGATTTACCACCATACTACTATATTTGTAGAAAAGTACTTTTATTACCCAATAAACATTTTTGTTCTTAGCTCTAATTTCCTCAGCATGTAATGGAGGAAGACAAGAGGAGTAAAAGAGTTTAAATTAAATCTAGGGTCCTTTCCAGGTTGAAAAGTTGAATTCTTTAGTCAAACTCAAACTATGACCTTCGCTTTCTTATAGCCTGTGATGGTTGGAAGAAAAAGCATTTTGAAACAAAGAAAGTCACAGCATCACTGGAGGAGGTTTTAACAAGACTTCGAGAAGATTTGGAACTTTACTATAAAAAATTGCTCATGCAACTTGAAGCCAGGGAGATCAAAATGAGACCAAAGAATTTGGCAAACATAACAGACTCTAAGGTGCTTCTAAATGTGTTCACATTATATTGAAGTTCTATTCAAAATATGATTTATAATTGTCAGTATTATCATATTTAGTATGCTTTGGGTTACAGGTAAAAAACTGTGACTTAACCTGACTTAAACAATAAGAAAATGTATGGGTCTCATATAATGGGTACTGAGGAGATACAACCAACAGCTTAATGGTCTTTTAAGAGCCTCGGTGCTTCTGATATCTGCTCCCTATTATTTTCAAGTGTTAGTTTCATTATAAGACTGCTTTCCTTCATTGTAGCAATAGAGATGCCAATGGCAAGTTGAGCTATATGCCTCCAACCTAAGAGAGAACTTAGGTGCATGGAATATATAAAATTTTCCCTTTGCCTGGTGGGACCATCAAACAATCCTACAGCAGACTGATAATTATTAGGGAATGCTATGTGCTGACTTAAACCAATTAGGATGAACCTCTGTACCTGAGAACAGGGTCACTTTCTCTGATTCTATGGGAAGGAGATCAACACATGATGAAATACAGTGGGGTGATGAACAGTGTTTACTACATTTCTCTTTAGTGCAGGGGAAGCGGGAGTGTTAATCGCATCCATGGAATCTAAAGGTATCGATGTCCAAAGAAATTATTAAATTATATTTTGTCAATTTATTTTTTTCTTAAGATAGTCTTGAATCATGAAAGATCAGGGACATGAAGTTTATTTTTTAATTGAGTAATTTCACCATATAATTAAATACCAAATTCCAGAGGCCATTTTATTTATCAGTTTAATTTTTGTTGCTTTATCCCACTTATCCAAAAAAGATTTTATAATATGTTAATCATGATTAAGAGTACAGATTTAATTTTAGACATAATGAAATATTAAGCTTCCTTGTTTATGTTTTCCCAGTTTATTGAGATATAATTGACATAATATTGCATTAAGGTGTATGACACAATGATTTGATATATGTATATACTGTGAAATGATTACCACAATAAGCCTAGTTAACATCTTATCTATCACCTAAAAATCTTTTTTCTTGTAATGAGAATTTTTAAGATATACTCTTAACAACTTTCAAATACAGTGTTGTTAACTGTAGTTACCATACTGTACATTGCATTACCAAAACTTATTTATAACTAGAAATTTGTACTCCTTCGCCTATTTCCCCCACTCTCCCCACCCCTTGCAACCACCAATCTGTTCCCTGTTTTTATAAATAAAAGTTTACTTTTTAGGTAAATTTAATGTAAAGTCCAAATAAGCTCAAGTAATGCTCTGTTCATATTAGCTGATACTTTTGGCATAGATGATACTTTTTATCTTTCTGTGTTATCAAATTCAACATACGATAATGTTTTTTTCACTAAGTCAGCTTAATATTTTAAATAATTTCTTTGCTGATATGATACTTCATGAACTTTTTGAACCAAAGTAACTGAAAGACTTCTTATATTCAATAAGTTTTCTTATATAAAATATACTATTTCATTATTAAATATGTTAAAGTAATTCTAATTTTATTCAGCTAATAAAGCTTGCTAATTTCAAAAAACATTGCTAATATCTTAAAATTACATATTTCTTTCGTAGTAATAGTTGCTGACATTTCTGGGTACCAATTTAATGGTAACTTTTACAAATATCTATATTTATAATACATGAATAATGGTAGTTGAACAAAAAGAAAGTAGTCCCTCAAATGTAGGAAGTCAGGTCATAGTAATTTACTCCAAAGCAATAAGTTTATTTTATGGAATAGGTTATTTTCATGATTTGCTCTTTTGATATTTGTTATCACGTTGTAGTTTCTATCAGCAAGTCAGTTAAAAATAAATATGTATAGATGTTATCCTTAATAAAGATGTCTTTGTATATCTCACACAGAATTACCTTATAATTCAGATCACTGAAGTACAGCATGCAATTGACCAACTTAAGAGAAAATTGGATACTGACAAAATGAATCTCATCATAGAAGTTAAGGTAATTTTGCATCTCTCCTAATGAAACTATGAAATTTATCTTTAAAGAAAGTATTTTGATGTTTTAACTTTGGGTGTCAATAGTATAAGGGTAGGAAGGATTGACAGTCTTAAAATTGTTGCTTTAACAACAGCACAAGTGAAAAAAATGCAGTAACAACTAACTCCTGAAAAGATGCATGTTACAACAAGGCCAGAGTAAAATTTAGGAAAATTCCAGTGAGAACTTTTTTAAAAAGTACTTTGTTAATCAGTATAAAGTCTCAATAAAACATTTAAAAGGGGTAGTTTTCATGTACTAGGGTTGTTCATAAATAAGTCAAGGAGTAGTTTTCATGTACTGGGGTCATTCATAAGTAAGTCTCACAAACCACTGAGCTCTCTAAACTTCCATTTGTTTTTTCTTCTCTTGGGTAATTATCTCACTCTCTCCAGTCATTTTCATATGTATACTTACATGAACGCTCTCAATTCACTTCTTTCTCAGAAATGGCTTTATGACACAGAATAATAACTGCTTTCTAGAATAGGCACTGTCTAAGAGAACTTTCTGTGACAATGGGAGTGATTTATACCTGCACTGTGTGATATGGTAGCCACTAGAGACAGAAGGATATTGGACACTTGAAATGTAGTCTTCCAGGTGACTAAGGATTGAATTTTAAATTGCATTTAATTGTAGTTCATTTAAATTTAAATAGCTGCATGTGGCAAATGACTACTGTGTTGCACAGCACAGTTTAGACTCTTGTAACTAACAACATTCTCAAGGCAAAGCCTTGGCTGGGCACTGAGGAGCTTAAAACTTAAGGTACAAAAAAGAAGAAGGGCAAGGGACAATTTTTAACAAAATATGAATATTTAGTAGTCTTATATGGTATGCACTAAAAAAAGTAATTTGTTCAATGAATAAAAACTGTATTCAAAAAATGGAGAGAGAGCCATATTGGAAACTACACTTAAAGACATTGGGTGGGTAAAAGGGAGTAATAGAAATGCTTCTTTTGGAAAGTACACATTAAGTCTCACTATCTTTGTTTATTTTATCATGATAAATATCACTTATGAATGGTTGAAACCCATATTAGAATCTAGTACAAAAACAGGAAAGACTAATAGGAAATTGAAAATCAAGTTTTCAGCTTATGCTGGGGGAAAAAAATTCCACATTTAACCATAGTGCCTAACTGACATATAATACACATTATTAGTATGCATTATTGATTTCTGAATTGTTTACCCAAAACTTACTTGTAAGATTCAGATCTAAGAGACAGAAAACCTAGCCTGAATCTATTGTAACCATATTCAAATTAGCCTAGTGTAAGCAGTGCTTCTTTAAGTTTAATATGACGTCACTGGGGGATGGATCCTTTGGAGGCAGCATCTGGGGTGAAGCCTCAGTGGTCTGGGGTAAAGCCTTATATTCTTCATTCCTAAGAAGCTCCCAGGTGATGTGAATGGTTCTGGTCTAAAGGCAGTATATGAAATAATAAGGGTGCTGGCACCAGATTGTTTGAGTTTGAATCCTGGCTATGCCACGTACCAGGTTTATTTATACCTGGAGTAGGTTACTTAATTACTAGGCATTTCCGTTTCCTCAGCTGTAAAATAAGGTTAAGTAATAGTATCTACCTCATTAAATTTTTGAAAGAATCAAAGAGGTTAATCCACTTAGAAGAGTGCTTGCCACAGAGTAACACTGTTTTATTACGTAAGTACCTGTTGGGTTTCTGAGGATTGGGAATTAAGGTTTTTAGTAATTTTGTTTTTCGATTTTGGGGCTTTTCTTGTTTTTTGTTTTTGTTTTTTTACTATTTCTTTATACTTTAGAAGATATTTTGGAACTTCAGCAAAAGATAAAATTTATTTTCAATCTATTTTTAATGATATTTTAATTCTAGTATGATTGTATACTAATAAGTAAAATTATGATGCTTATCTAGCGGTAAATAGCATGCTTGCTTATTCAAGAGGATTTATGACCTATATATTCATTTACCATAATAATCCAGTGGGAGTGAAGGCATTGAAGGAAAATGAGAAGAAAGTTAAGCTACAAAAACCCTTACTTACATGACAATAATGTTATTTTAGAGGGGCAAAATGAAGTTCATTTTTTAAAGGTAATTCTTTTTATAGATGAGAAAACAAGCAATATCCAATGTACGCACACTGAAAGCTGAACTGGCACAGAATAAAATTAATACATCTTTACAGCCTCAAGTAGGTATGTTAATTTAAAACTTTTATTTGTCTAAACAAGTAAATATTTGAAAATTTATTTAACCTTTGCTGTTCTTTCTTTTTTTCTTCCTTTCTTCCTTCATTCCTTCCTTCCTTTCTTTTTTCCTTTTTAAGCAAGGTAACCCTTGGTTGACCTCACAGGTTACAAGGACCTTGTTAGCTTACAATCCCTTATTTTTTTATGGGTACAGCACCTGGTCTTCCTAGGTTGTCTCCCATCCAAGTACTAATCAGGCCCAACCCTGCTTAGCTTCTGAGATCAGTTGGGATTCGGCTTGTTCAGGGTAGCATAGCTGTAGACTACCTTTGTTGTTCTTGGCAATGTTTTATGTAAATCATAAGGTTTATTTTTCATATGGGTATTACAAAGAGTTTCAGGAAATATTAGATGTATAAAAGCAAAAGGGTTATATTGGGTTATTTTCATGGTTTCAAGTCTATTACATATAATACTTTATATTATTTTTTTCCTATGGAGGTTTGAGTTTAATTCAAATGCCTCAGAGAACATAAGAGCATGGAGTCCTAGAGCAGGAAAACTATTTCCAGTAGTATGATGGACCTAAAGAGGAGAATAAATCACAGATTTTAAATTTAGATTTACTGAAAACAAAAAAGTACAGACAAACTGCTTCTCAAAGACTAGTTATATAAATAATCTATTCTAAACAATAAACAATTTCTACTTTGAATTATATATTTTTTAAAAATTAGAGTTGATTTGTAAGCATATATTTTAATATCGTGGGGAAAAATTAGCCTAATTAAATTTTGAAAGTAGTTGTTCCTAATCATAGTATTAAAACATCTTATAGAGGAATATTTAAGATAGTAAGTGACTTGTTGCTTATCTTTATATTTCTGGACACTGAATATATCAATATATATGTATCTTTCAAATTCAACAATTAAAGCATCTATTTTTTTATGTTTTTGATTATAGTAATAAGTGAAACATATAGCAACATGACAAACAATGTATACATTTTTTGCCTCTTCAAGAAACTACATCTATTTATACACATCGTTTTCCAAATCTTAATAGTTTGACAGTGGATGTTCATGTCTGTCACAACTTCGGTTTTAACGCTTTCCACATTTCTTCAGTTTGCTGTTTGGCTATAGCGTCTCCAGAGTAGTCAAGACAGTTTGCATTCCACATGCCAATGCCTCGTAAACCACGGGTTTGTATAAATGCTGCCTTTAAAGAAATGCTCCTTGGGTTATCATACCACACTTGATGAAAATGGCCAGCAGAATCCTATCAAATAAGTAAAAATGGAAATTTTTTAAGTATTCAGTACAAGAAGAGGGAAAACATTTCTTAATTTCAAGGATTCAAAAGGATACAATGAAATAATAAAAACTTTAGAGAACACTATTTCACGGCTCTGTATTCCACGGTTCTATATTGATGCTTTCCAGACATCACTGCTTGTGGTACTTTTAGAACAGCAAAAATTACACAAATGAGCCTCCTAATATATTCCATTTAAGGT
>PVKZ01008739.1:0-14278 GCA_004027375.1 Macroglossus sobrinus
GCTGGATGACACGGTGTGACATCCTTTAGAGCTGTGCTTATCAGAGGCAAAACACCTCCCCCAAACTGCGGCCAATCCATGTGGAAGGACTTGGGAGAACTTGGAAACCTTAAATTAATCGGGAAAACAAAGAAGGCGGAATGGAGGGTGTTTTGCATTTGGATAACGCGTTCGTGGGAGATTTGGCACAGCCGGGCTTTCCAGAAGCTCCCGGAAACGGAGGGACAGTTAATGAGTTACGCATGAAGAATCGGCTGACGAAGCTTTTTCTCCTCGGCCCTAACTCCCCTGGAAGCCGGAGTGAGCGGTGGGTGAGGCTGGGGCCACCGGGGAGGACGGGTGGCGGCTTGCGAAGGGAGCAGGCACAGTGACAGGAAGTCTCCGAGCCCTCTGTGGGCCGCCTCTGGCCCCAGGGACGTGTGACACGGTCGAATCCCAGCAACCTCTGCTCTCCCCGGCCACCCCTGAAAATTGTGGTCCCCACCGTGACGCCCGCCTCCTTTAGGGTTAGAACATAAACGAGCCAGAGATGCAGGATGGGGTTCTCAGTGGGCAGCTCTGGGCCCGTGTGTGGGGCGCATGGTGGCCAGGCCCAGGGCAGGACCACGGGTGAGTCTACTGGACGCTTACCCATCCTGCAGCCGCTGGGACCCCGGGGACAGCACTGAGCAGGAAGAGACGTCACAGGCCTGGGACCTGAGCGCTCACCGTGAGTCAGGGCTGTGCCCAGCTCTTCCTCCAGCGACCCGAGGGATACACCTTAGCCTTGTCCCGTGTTCAGGTGGGGGAGGGAGGTGACTCACCCGGAGGCTGAGGAGTCTCTGGAGGCCGGTGCTGGGACCCTGCCTCACGACCCTGCCAGCTTAATTTCAGAGGTGAGTGGCTCTGGACACGAAGCTTTTTCTACGAGGGACAGTGCTGTGCAGCAGAGATGTCAAATCCGGCGTCTTCCGTGGAAGTGACAGCGTTAAGCAGAAACCTGGAACACGGGACCAGTCATCCAGGAGGCCAGGAGCCCACGCACTGTCCCCGTAACTGAGTGCCACCTCCCTGGTGTAGGGAACACCAGCGCCCACAGGCCCATGCGATGCATATCTTTGCCTGAGCCAGGCCACCAGCTCACCGCCCTGAAGAGGCGAACCCAGCTGCCAAGGACCTCAGGAGGCAGACGTCCGCAGAGGGGACTTCGGACGGAGGGTGGGCCGCCCACCGAGTGGCCGAGGCTGGAAGGAGCCCCCGAGACCCGGCCTGGCTGTCTGGCTCGGGGGCTCTGTGTGCGCTCAGCGATTCAGAGGCAAACACCGGCTTCGAGAAGAGTAAAGACGCTGCCATTTGTCCTCTGATCTGTGAGAACCTGGGTGGCTGGGTTGCGTCTTTAGCGCCCGGTCAGCCCCTTGGAGGAGAGAGCAGATGTCCGGGCAAAAGCGTGGTTCCACGGCTTTTTCAAAGTTAAAGTGGAGGTGACCTGCGACATCACGTTAGTTGCAGGTGTACAGTGTGGTGAATCCACACTTCTGTGCCTCATGGTGTGACTGCCACAGTAGGTCTCGTAGCCATCTGTCACCGTGCCGCAACATGAATAAACCACGGGGACACGGGGGTCCCCGTCTCTGCGTCTCACGCCGGCCTCCGTTCCCTGGGGACGGAGGGTGGCACCCGTCCTCCTTTTCATGTTACAATGTGCACAGTGGGCAGCCACTTACCCGCCAAGTGCCTTTTCCTTAAGTGAGAGAGGAAAGACAGAGGCGAAGAGTTTATTTGAGGCATTTAAACCTCGTCCACACGTTAAAACCTTATAACTGGTGGTTAAAACCGCCCACGATCCAATAGCTTCAGCCTAAGACCGATTCTACGCGTCCCCTTCAGGACTGTTGTGTGTGTGTGTGTGTGTGTGACATCATAGTGTCAGCGTGACTCGCGTCCGCCTCTTTGTTTACTATACGGCGTGCACGCTCCACGTCGCCGCACACCCTCACAGCCTCGGCCTTCACTGCCCGGCTCGAGCCCGGCGAGAGCACACGCGTCCACGCGAGCTGGCCCTCTGTCGCTGGGCGTCCAGGCGCTCCTGCTCCTTGTAACTGCAAACCCTTCTGGAGGGGTCACCGTTGTCCCCCAGGCCCCTGGGGTCTGTGCGCTGTTTCCCTGAGACAGGTTGCGGGGAGCACGGCGGGCCTTGGGCACGGACGGCTCTGCGTGTGTTGTCGAGTTGCTCTGCAGTGGGGGGTGTGACTGTCCAGGCGCCCCGTGATGCCAAAGGCCCGAGTTTCATCCCCTTCAGGGGGCGGTGGGGGTGAGGGCCGGGAGCCTCTGGACCTCTGGGCTGTTGGAGACGCCTGATCGGGGCTCCAGGTGCAGCGAGGGGGCGAGGCTCACCCGGGAATAGCAGGTGTCCCAGGCGGGAGCCCGAAGTTGCAGGCGGGGCCACGGGTGCTGCCCGACTTGCATCTGCGACGGGCTGGCTCCCGGTCACCTGACAGTTACTCGTGTCTGTCCCCACAGCTCCAACTGGGGGAGACTTTCAAAGCCCCCTGGTTTATAAGGGAAGCAGTCCTAGCTTTGGGGCACCGTCATTAGCCCCGTAGAGGAAGGAAAGTCGCCAAGGGCTGCCAGGGTCACCAAAACCAAAACAGGCGCCCACTTAACCTTGAGTTTCAGGTAAGCAGTGATTTTTTAGAACCGTATCCCAAATATTGCACGAGCCATATGTACGCTAAAAAAAAAAAAAAAAGATTCATTGTTTATCTGAAAGTAACCACCCCTACCTCACCCCATAAACGATGGTGGAGGGGAACAAGATCGCAGGAATAAACCCTTACATGTGCGAACGGAGCCACGGAGGAAGTTTGGTGCAGTTGTGGGGTGTCACAGGGCTGCGTTCTGTCCACCTGGCGAGGGGGGGCCACCTTCCTTCTCCCGGTAGCATCCCTACCGGCCGCCGCAGCTCTCCTGCACCCCCTGTGGCCGCAAATGGCAACAGCAGCTCGCGTCCTATGCCTTGGGCTACCACAGCACCCGAGGAGGGGACAGGGAGGAAGCCCCTTAGGTCACACCGGCCTGAGGAAGACCAGGACCCACCCTCGGTGGTGTCAGTGCCACCAAACCACAAAGACTGAGGATGGGGAAAAAGTGGTGACCCACAGGAAATGCAGGGCTGCAGGCAGGAAACAGGGACCAGCGTGTCACCTACCTGGAAGCCACCCGTAACTGCGTAGGGCAAAGAGGACATTCTGTAACCTAGTTGACCATTGCACCCCAAAAAGGGTGAGCATCAAACCTGGGAATTAACTTGGTGTCTGGGGGATCCCAAGATAGAGTTATGTGGTTCTGCATTAATAAAACCATTACGGAGAGTACATTACGCATGAATTATTTCTTATTAGAATATCCCCCAGTGAAGTGGAACGCTCACTGGGGTAATCAGCTAGATTTTAAATTTTCCTAGGTCCAGCCCTATAACCCCATTGAATCGTCTGTTGTGCTTTTGAGCTCGATGCTAATGGGACTGGCAGCTCCAGTAAAGGAAGAGTAAATAATTTCTTGTTCTATAAAAATCTCTTTCTTGAACCCTCTCCGGCTTAAGGCCTACCTCCAGTGTGAAAACATGGTCCTTGTTCTGTCCTCCCCTTTCTAGAACCTTCTTGAATAGCTGTCGACAGAACGCAGCAGAAACACGTGGATTATTCTGATAAGCAGGTCACTGCCGCCTCAAACTCCACACTTTGTAAAATCTGACGGCTGCAGCTGTCACAATCAAAGGCATGATAAGTCATTCTATTCCGATGACAAATCCTAATGAATTCTACATGACAGTAGGACACCGCAGTCATTTATTTTAGCACCATCAATTACCCTTATGAATTCTAAAGAACAGTCACTGCTTAAGACACTTACCTCTTTCACGCCAAGACAAAAACGGAACAGACTGTCAATCGGGTCATTTTTTTATTCATTTTTATCAGTTTGGAGCAATTCAGAGGTCCAGCAGAATTTTATGGCAGTGTCGAAAGAAATTCATACCCACGATCGCTACCGTAATAAAGACTTCAGAAGCTGTATTATCTTTTTACTGTCTTCATCAAGGTGTGAGCAGTCTACATTTTTCTGGAAGTAGCCGTGTGGAGCAATTAAAGAATGAAAAATATACCTCCTGCGTTGATAGGGTTTTGGTTCCCTGCCAGAACCCCCGACTGTGGATCGGCAGGGTCTCTGCCTTCAGAATCCCGGCTTTCGCTGCTCTCTCGCTGTTCTCAAATTTGACAGCAGTATAATGAGTAATAGAAAAGTCTCATTAATTCTGGAAAAGAAACATTCTGTCGTTTGACGATTCTCAGAGCCTATTCTTACGACAGCCAATTGGCACATAATTGAGAAAAAGCTCGATTTGTCTAGGCGAGGGGGTGTCATCACCGAGAACGTCGAGGGAGGTAACAAAAAAAAAAATCTTTTCCTTTTTTTTTCTTCTCCTGTTTAAGCTGCAGTGTAAGATTTTCTGCTGGATAAGAGTCTAAGAAATGTCCTCACCCCATCGAGTTTCACAGCCTTGAGCTGCAACGGTCAAACAGTCATTTCAGCGGGTTACTTAGACTTTTCTGTTCTGTCTTTCTGTTCTGTCTTCCTACATTGTGAATTGCTGGTTCCTTCTATCTGAATCTCAAGGTCCTGATTTTGCCCTCCCGGAAACACGTGATCTATTTCCTGTCAGCCAATCACCTGTCATTGCAAAGCGAAGACCAATCCTTTAGAGTTCTTTCTCTTTACTGTAACCTCATGGACTCCGTGTGGTGTGCCCGCCTCGTGCCACCCACACTGATTTATTCGTGCACATCACCTATGAATCTTCAAGAGCTCTGAGCTCCCCGGCCAGCAGCCAGAGTGTGGGGACATCTGAACCTCAGCCCTAGTGACTTCTGCAGAAGAGGGGGGTATTCCCTTGTTGTGTGGGGCTGGCTCAGCATCGTAGGATGCTTGGCAGCAACCCTGGCCTCTAATCACAATCTGCTCCCCAAGTTGTGACAACCCAAAATATCTCCAAATATTGGCCTCTGAGGGGAAAAATTACCCCCAGTCAAGAACCCCTGATTTAAAATAAGGAACTTAAAAAAAAAACCACTAAAAAAAAAATAATAATAAAATAAGGAATTTGATGGCAGCTTCTTCAAGTCCCGTGAGCACTTCTCTCCTTTAGTCAACTGAGAGAGATAGTTCTTCACCAGAGCAGGGAAGCCCCACGGCAAGAGACACAGAATTTGCCAGCCTACCTCATTCCATACACAAGCTGCCACTCTGTGAACAATAGCTGTCATTATTTAAAACATGCATCACCAGAAACAAATTTACAGAGGTGACTGAAGTATGTTAGTTACTTGGAAGGTGAGCAGCCCACTATTTTTCCTTGTGGTGTTTTCTTGTTAAAACGTGTAAGGGTTTTTGTATATTTTTATAGCCTCATCTAACAGTGTATTCTGGAATTTAATCTGTAATTCCTGAGTGACGATGATGAGGAGATGAGTGAAAGAAGAATCTGGAAGAATATAGGTGTTTGGATAACCATTTAACTAACAGCGACTATAATCTTCTTAGTATCAGTGTGTGATCTAGAGGAATACAGACTTTGAAAGTTTTTTTAAAAAATGTTGAGAGCCACAGAAGAAATTCTGTCTTCATAGCCAATTGCTGTGTGAGTCAGTAGCATGAGCGTGGACACAGCCATGTTTTCTGTGGAGCTGATTCTCGGTAGACAAGGGCCCAGGCGAAGTCCTCAATACCAAGAGCATTTGAAATCTCGGGAAACTTTTGAAGTGCACAGCTGGGTGTGTGTGGTTCTCTTCTTTGAGAATGGTCCCTTCATTGATCATTTTAATGCGGTTTCACATAGCATATTAGATGGCAAAGTGAGTTATAATAATCCGCTGTAAGAAAAGGCCCTAAAGCATCCTTATGTATCACTTATGAAGTCAAGAGTGGGTCAGTCCTTCGGGAAGGAAGCAGCGTTGTTGCTCTCTGTTGGCAGAGAGGCATGGTGACCCCCTTTTCCTCTCTTTCCCGAGCTTTCTGACCCAAGAGCACAAATGTCCAATGGCAGCGACTTCCGGTTTATGTTCTTGATCCTCGTTTCCTTCCTCCCTGTCTGCAGAGACTTACAAAGTCTTCGGGAGGATGGAAGCCAGAATACTACAGCACACGTAGGGCTTCGAGCACGAGTCTTGCGTGTTTCTTTCTTTAAATGTTGATATTGGCCAGAGGGTCTTAGAATGATCCAGTATTTGCTCTCAGCAGATACAGACGAACCTCCTGTAGTAGGAAAAGATGTATTTTGGGACAGCAGTTAGTATGTTTTTGTCCACTGTTGATGTGAATATACAGGTTCTGGCAGCGGGAAATGGTGTGTCTCCTCTTTTATGGGATGTTAGGATTAACTGAAATCCTTGGCTGACTAGTAAGGAGTCAACTCTTTTAATGTTTGTATTTGAATACGCTTTCCAATTGGATCGGCATGTCTCGCGAGACCAGGTAAGAGAGTAAGTATACCAATTGCTTGCAATTGAATGACAGGTTGCTGATTTTGGTTTTAGGGTCTCGAGTCTTTTAGGGTCTGCCTTTCCGCCGTGTCCAGAGAGCACTTCTTGAAAGAGTAAGAAAGAAATTCAGTGTCGGCGTGCTGTTTCTATACTCCAGCCTTCCTAACGTATAGAATGGCCTTATTTTCTGCTTTCCCCTAACAAAGTTTGACAGCAACAGACCTTCAGAGATATCTGAGGTCCAGTTATTTGAGTTCCGATCAGACCTAACTTTGTTGTCGTCAAGATAATGTGTTTAGATGCTGCCTGGACACTAAAAACTAGACGTTTCTCCCGACACATGAAGTCTTCCTGGGAAGGCTGGGTCACAGCCATGCCCTCAAGATTTTTAGACTGTGATGTGTTGTTTCTTTAATGTGGATGGGTGTATATATTAGTGTGCATTCTTGGAACTGACCCAGACACCCGTGATGTTTCTGCTCATAAAATGGATCATCTGGTGACCAGACTACCTCGAATTTGAAAAAGTATGAACTCAACAGCAATAAAAAAAAAAGACTATCAGCACGACCCACCGATCCGCGTCTCCCAAGCGGTAACGTGTCATGCCCGTGCTAGGACTGAGGAAGAGATGGGAGGGCGGGCGCACGAGCAATGTGCAAAATCTGAGACAGGAGATCGCAGCCTGGGTTTTGTCTTCACTTCTGGAAATCACAGCTTGAGTTGGCAGTTCACCTGCCTGACACCAGCTGTCCGCTTACCCTATGGAGACCATCCCTTACGGGACTTCCTATGTGAAACACAGGCCATGTTTAACGAATGGGTCAGGATGGTCTGAGCTGAGCTGAGCTGCAAGACATGGTAACCGTGGAGACGGGTGATCCCATTCATTTCAGGTTTTACACCTATTACTAACACTGAATTAAATGTGTAGCCATCCTAGTAAAAGTGGGTTCTTGTGATTAAATTAATTAAAAAGGAATGATTGACCAAAAGTGTGTAGGGTTGGTGGTTTTATTTTTGTTTTTGTTTTTCTGTATTGTCAGAAATATTTTGGTTGTTAAGTAACAGAAAACCAGCTCAAAGTAAAGGTGAAGAAGTTTTCGTAACACGTAACTGAAAGGCAAGATGCAGCTTGCTTTAGGCTTGGCTGGAGCCAAGGGCTTAACATGTCCTTGGGGCCCTGTCCCCCTGGCTGAGTCTTGGTTGGGGTCTCCCTGCCAAGAGGGTCATTGGCGTCCTCAGACTCCTCTGTTCTCAGCTCGGGAACCACGGGTGACAGGAGCCTGCAGCTGAGTGTTGGGGTGCCGTCCTCGTGACCTGGCTTCCTTCATCACCCATACCTGGACCAGTCACCCTAGCTGGGAAATGGGGGTTACTCTGGCCAGACTTGGTTTTCGCGACAAGCCCTGTGACTGTGGGTGGGGTCAGACCTACCTACCCCACTTAGAACACGGTGCCCACAGGAGTGCAGGGTTGTGTTCCCAGTAGAAGGGGGGAAGGATGGATGGATGAAAAGGGAAGAAGAAAAAGGATGATTAGAACAGCGATGGCGGAAGTGTAAAAACAGACGAGATGAGCTACGTCTAAGAGATGTTCAATCAGCATTCATTGAAAATCTGTCATGTGGAAAGAAAGATCTTTTCCAGGACGTCTAGAAGATACCAGAAGTCTAAGAAATCCTTCCCAACCCTGGGGAGCTAGCACCCTCGCGACCTCATGGAGCGAACACTCGCAGAGCTCCTGCGATGCCCCGTGCATGCGGGCACCGGCTGGGCGCTGTGACACAGCAGTGGTGACAGAACCGCTCCAGTTCCCGGCTTCATGGAGTTGGGACTCCACGGGGGAACCAGAAGGGGCTTCCTGTGCGGGGCATGGATGACAGCGGGAAACCACAGCGCCCCATGCTCCGGTCCATGCGTCCCCTGAGTGTGGCCCCACAGCCCCCAGCATCACGAGGGGGCTTGTGGACGGATGCAGGGAGGCTGCACTCACGCTCCGCTGTGAAAGCCACTTCCACGAGGTCCTCAGGGGACCCGTGACCATGAAGGTGGCCGTCGAGGTTTACGAGGCTCTGGTCTAGATCAGTGGTCAGCCAACAAGTACCTTTGAGCCAAATCCACCTGTTCTTACCAATAAAGCTTTATTGAAACACAGTCATTCCCATTCTGTTACACATGATCTGTGGCCTCTTTGATGCTACCGGGGCAGAGTATGGAAGTTGTGACAGAGACCTCGCCTGCAAAGTCTAAAACATTTCCTATGTGACCATTGACAGACAAGATTCGCTGAGCCCTCTTCCAGAAGGTGAGGTCACTGCAGGGCCAACTGCATGGGTATGCAAACAGTGGGGACACAGGGCCCCGCCCGGTTAAATGCTGTTGCTGCATTGAAACTCTTAAGAATTTATCAACAAAGGAACCATCTTTCTTTGCACCGAGAACCACAGCCTGCCGCTGGTCCTGCTGCTGAGCAGAAAATCATATTAGCACAGCGCATCGAATGCCCGTGTGTGTGTGCTGGGTGCCAAGGAGGGGTGACGAGCCTGGCCTCAGGGTCAGATGAGGCTCCTTCAAGCTGATAGCTGGCTAAGCCTTGAGTCACGCCGGGGTCTTGCAGAGAGCCCCCACTGTGAAGACAGGACATGCAGCAGATACGTGACTTCCGGGGTGGCCAGTAGAGTGTCTAGCCCAAAGTGGCTTCAGCAGTGAGGAGTTCATCAGCTCACGCGAGCCGTCGTAATGAGATGGCCCTTCTTGGCTTCGTTCACTCAGCAGCCGAAGACCACCAATGCTCTGGGGCAGCTACTCCGTGGTTCTCATAGCATGCCTCCTCGTCACACAGGTGATGCTGCAGTTCCAGGCATCACAGCTTCACCCAACAGTGTCTAAATGTAAAGCCTATGGGGATGGGGGAGGAAAGAAGGGAGGAAGCCACATTTCCTTGCATCGCTCCTTCCACTCAGAAGCATTCCAGAAAGTTCCCCAGCAGACCCACTGATTAGAACTGGATCGTAAGCACACAGAGACTGGCCATGTTTGGCCTCAGTGGTGGGAGACACTCTGCCATCAGGAGGAAGGACCAGGACCAGCAGCCAGAGGCTGGGCAGCCAAGCCTGTCCCAGACCATGTTGCGGTGCATGATTCTATTGCAAAAAAAAACCTCAATGTAGAATTTCTTCAACTCCCGGGAAAGCCCCCGAGGGCAGTAAAAAAATGACTTAGCTCACCAACAAAAAAAAAAAAAAAAAAAAAAAAAAAAATCTGATGTTCTCAATTTTTCCAAGAACACATCTGCCATGGAAAGGAAGTTCCCCCAGGCACAGTTGGGCTCCCCGAAGAGCGGAGGACACAGCGGGATGCTCGTGGATCACGCACAAACCCCACCGCTCAGAGTCAGGAAAGTTTCTAAATGCTACATGCAGTGTCTGGACCTCGCCCAGACCCTGTCAGATATGTGAAGGGCATTCGGAATGTGTTTGTGAAACACGATTTTTTATCTGAAACCTGCAGGGCCCTTCCATAACACGGTGTTTGATGCTTCGGCAGAGTGTATGCCCAAATCATTTTCCTACTGACTCCTGTGTTCCTGCGTGTTTACGTTTCTACATTTGTTCAAAAAGAGAACGTCTGAAATCTGCAAAACATACTTTTTCTTGGCCGAAGCACCTACATTCCATCCAGGAATTCCACTCTGCTCGCTTTCTATAAAATAAAGTGAAAACGTCTGTTGCAGTATTTACCTTAAATATGATTTTAGTTACAATCGGACGGAGGTATTTTTCCTCCCCTGAATTATAATTCTTTTGACTAGACGTAGGTAAGATGGCGTACAACTAATCTACATATCAAAGAAGGAATGCTTCTTGTCCCTTGTAGAAAATCACTGTGATTCTTAGGATTAAATACAAATTCATGCTCTTGATAGGTTTTAAGGCAAGAAATTCCTAATTTGGAAATGAATGTTCTGCATGGTTTTTCCCATATTAACAACCCACCTGTCGCTATCACTATCACTATATTTTCATCCCCTCTGCTGACCCCTTCATGATTAACACGAGGTCCGGGCACACCTCGTCTCATTGTACTTCGCAGATGTTGTGCGGTTTACAAGTGGAAGGTGAGGCTGTCCACCAGCAACGGGATTACGACTCCCATTGTCACAATCCTCACATTGTCACAATCCTCGCTTCATCTCCCTTTGGAACCGAACCCGTGCTATCTCCGGGATGACGAACTTCCATGAAAGACGTGTAGCTGAAGATGCCACAGTGATGAATCTGTGGATCTGAGACGTTTGGAAGTTGAAGTTTACCATGCACATCTGAGAGGAACCGGTACAAAAGTTTACCCACAATTCCCCAAGACTCTACCATCGGCAACAATGTGAAACAAATGAAAAATGTCTCGAATAGAGATGTGTTTGTTTTTTCTTTTCTGTGGTTTGAGGATCGAGTCTCAATTTGATCTTCGGAGAAATGTTAGAACAGCATTTCAGAGACACCGTAGGTATGTGAACCTCCAGTAATTTGGGGACTTTCTCCAACTCGAAGCCCCTTGAAGCCCGTGGACACCCAGGGGTGCGGAGAGTTCTCTTGGAGCAGGCAGCCTTCTCCCTCTTGGCCCCAAATTGCACGTTGAGAGAAGCTTGTATTTTTAGTCGAAGGTTTTGCTTTGGAGCTCGACTGCAATTTGACTGTCATTGTCATCTCAGATCTGTAATTTTGCAAAGAAGTTTTTTTAAAATATCTTTTCTCCACGATAGCAATTATTCTGACTGGAGAGTGACCTTTATTTTTTTTTTTTCTGGTTAAGAAAGAGAGTGAAAGACAGAAGAAGAAATAGAGCACTTTGGGGTTTTTCGAGCCCTCAAATTACAGGGTGGGACACCTCAAAATGAAAAAAGAAGATTTTCAGACTTCATAATGTCATTGGATACTCATTAAATTTATACAAAATTACAGCTCAGTGAACTTAAGAGCCGGCCCAAAGAGGTAAAAGTGGCAATAATCAGACAGGCCTAAATCTGGAATCGATTAACTAAAAACAAATTAACCAACAATTACGGCATGCCTTGTTTATTTTTCTAAAGATCTTGAAATACAGCGAAAGTTCTCCATAGGTGGTAATAGTTGGAAACCCACGTGATGCATTTCGGAGCAGAGTTTATGCACACGGGGTACATCTCCAGCCACGGGGGAAGAACCGTTGGACTGAGACGTTTGGAACTTGTGAGTCACCGTGGCACATTGCCGGAGGGGACAGATGAAGTTATGCCAGGCCTGGTGTGGGACACGCACACCCTGCGTGGAGCACCCACTGTCCCCTGGACGAGTCTGCGACTGCGCGTTACAGCGGCCACCCGTACTTCCCCGGAAGCCCTTTATGTCCATCACGTCATGGCCACGCCTACTTGCTGCCGCAGCTCCCGCCAAGGTCATGGGCAGACGCCTTGCGGGCTCCTTCCTGCCTCCAGCGCCCGCTGGCTGCCCTCGGAGTTTCTCGGCTGTCTGCGTCCAAACTCCCTTAGCAGGACACCAGTCACGGGACCCGGGCCCACCCTACTCCAGTGTGACCCCGTTTGAACGCGATTACATCAGCAAAGACTCTGTTCCAAATAAGATCGCAGACACAGGTACCGGGGGGTTAGGACGTGACCATAGTTTTCTAGGGGTACAGAATTCAACCCACAACCCATGGGGATCTTCTTTGCTTTCACTCCGTGCCTCAAAAATCTTGCCTGTGGGAAGAATTCTGGCTACTTTAGCTGGGTGCTCAAACTCCTTCCCAATCTAGCCAAGGGTACCTTTCTAGTCTTACTTCCCATCACCCCACGTACAAGAGCCCTTGACCTGCCAAGACTGATCTACCTACCGTGTCCAGAACATTCCACGTGCAGTGATGGCATCTGGGTCTTACCTCATAGCATCTCCGTTGCCGCGAATTAACTGCCTCCCCCCTCTCCCCCCCACACACACAAACGTCTAAGTCCCAGCAACTCTCCAGAGTCCACCCCAAGCCACACCCTGGGGGCTCTTTCTCTGGCGTCTCGAGGACTCCAGCCCACGAGGACCCTTCTCTCCTCCCAACCTGGCGAATGGCTTCATCTTCTGGTGCTTTGCAGACACTGACGTGCTCTTGCTGTCAGCGATGGTGTTGTTGGGGCACACCCTGGGGACCCCAAGCACGCCGCACACCTGACCTCACGTAAATCTCACAGCGACTCCACAGCACATGTGCCACTGCATCCCCATGGTGTGGGTTAAGATGTCGGGGCTTAGAGAGATGGTCTCATGGCCTCGAATCCTACACAGTGGTGGGAGGGGGAGCCAGGAGTCACACTCAGTTGCTTGAACTCCAGAATCCTAGCTCTGAACCTCCACACTCCATGGCTGCTCTGGCCCTGCTTAGTTTTTGACATGCCAGGTATGGTTTCCGTGATTAAAGCATAAACTCTGAGCACAGAGACTGCACGCGACATCTCTGGTGATGCAAAAGGCATCTGATCCCGTCGGAGATCCATGTCATGGTTCTTTATCTGTGGCTCTGACTTTGCAAAGACATGACCTTTGGGTTAACGAAGACCCAGGAGGTCCAGCATCCTCCCCGTCCCCCCACCCCGGTCCTCGAGTCTGTCCCTTCCCTCCGGCCTCAGCAGTGGGCATCGTTCTACCTTATTATGTGGCTCGGTTTAGACCCTGCCACTTAAGTGCCAATTTTCAGAATAATCTAATTAATAGAATGTTGACTATCAAGGGGTGTCTTATAGGTGGTGATATACTGGTGACAACCGTGTAAGTCATCCTTCCTGCTGCTGATGGATCATGTAGATGATGACATGCTTGGAAGGACCCAACCTTGTGTCACATGTGGCCCCTTTGAGGACTGCATTGAATGCCAGGGTTGACCAGTGAACTCGTTGTTTTCATGAGCCAATTGTTTGACCGAAAGGGGTTGCTTTGATCTCATCGCCCGTGCTCGTTAAGAGAACAAACCTTAATTCTTGTTTCAAGGTCATGGACCATCTCAGTTAGCTAGAGAGAGCAGGGTAACTCGCTGTCATTGTTCCTCCATCAGGGAGCATTACTGACACGCAGGAAAACTTTATGTTAACTTTGTGTATCTCATTTAGAACATAAGACACGTGTTTTTCTCTGATTTACCGCAGAATGACTTGTTGACGTTTAAAAATGAAAACGTGCTTTGCGTAGATTCACCAGATAGGGCTGGATGACGTACCCCATCCGCTAGTACCGTTTGTGACTCTGTAGTGGCATCGTCTCAGCCGCGGGTGGGAAGGTGCTCCGGGCTCACATCGCTGATACCCATCTGTTGAGCAGAGGTGCTGGGCGGTGAGCGCGGAGCCCCTGTGCTGCCTGGTGGGGTGGGGCGAGGCGTGGGCAGGACTGACGGGGACCCTCCCAGCATCCAGGGGGTGCCATAGACGTGTTGGTGGCGGACCAGTTTGTTCCCTGGAAGCCAGCAGAGGCCGGAAACAGCATGTTACGTCCCAGACAGTCACGAGGGAGATGGCCGGCCGCCCACCACCCCCCCACCGAGACCTCCTCAGAGCCAGCACATCTGATGTCCCCGTGACTCTGACCGCGTCCGTCCTGCGCGTCTGCGTGGCGGTGCCGAGTGGGCCGCCTCGCCTCTCCGACATCATCCGGGTCCTTGCGATCATTTGTTCTTACATTTTACTGAATTGTCCAGATAATTGACCCCAACCAGACCTTCGCGTGTGACGGTCACCCCTCGCCC
>PVKZ01008740.1:0-14262 GCA_004027375.1 Macroglossus sobrinus
GGGGGGCAGACATTTGGGGGGCTGGTTCAGTTTGCCTTCATTTCTGTTGGAGGACCAGGTCCCTGAGAGCGCTCGCTCCTTCTCTCCTTCAGAGACAAACGTGACAGCAGCCTTGTCGAGATGGACGGCCTAGCAAAGCCACACACGCACAAAGCCACCTCCGCGGGGACCGAGGGACAGAGCCATTCGTGAATGTGCACCGTTCTCGACCCCGACGCACCCCCACGCCCCGCAGAGACCCCGGCCAGATTAGGGGGCACGGGCAGTAAGATCTCAGTCACGGGGGACAGAGGTCTGGGGTCGGGCGCTGTGTACAGTCTTCTAGAACGGACATGCTACGTCGCCGTCCAGGCCGCGGTGGCAGTGAGCCCAGCAGCCCATGAGCCCGCACCGCCGGCCAGGTCAGCTCGCGCGTCACGCTCCCACCTGTGCGGCGAACGCACCCGGTCCACTCCGCGCAGGCCCTGCCTCTGCCCCGCGGGGGTGGACCAGCGGGCGTGACCTTGGCACCGTCACTGCCCCTGAATCTTGACGACGCCCACATGTCCGCCCACCCCGCAGCTCACCGGTGGGCAGAGCGCCGGAGGGGACAGCGTGCACCCACGTAACGGACCACAGGACCTAGTTACGTAAGTGACAAGACACCACGTATCATGAAATGTTCGAGAAACTAAATGTGCTCTGTAAAGGGGGGCGACTAGTGGGGTGACGTCTGCTCCGTCCCACGCACACGTGGGACCGCGGGGACACACGGGCCCTGCCGGGCCTGAGCCACGGGCCATGGCCCCTCTGCCCGGGCCTGGAGCGAGGGCCTCGGACGCTCGAAGCCGTGAGCTGGTGCAGAGCAGCGTGCGAGGCGAGGGGGACCGCCGCCCGGTCACAGCGCGCAGCCGGGGCGCCAGGCCCCGTGGGGAGAGCCACGTGCTCAGTGCGGGGTCAGAGGTCAAGGACGAGCCCGTCTGCACGACCCCGTCTGACCTCGCTGCTGTGCGTGCACCGGCTTCTGCACACGAGGCCGCCGAGGTGGAGTAGGGCCACCCACACGCCGGGTCCCACCGACGGCCACCCACGCCCAGGTCCCACGACGGCCACCCACACACCCAGGTCCCACGGCCGGCCACCCACGCCCAGGTCCCATGACGGCCACCCATGCCCAGGTATGTATGTGTGTGCGCTCACACATGCGTGTGTGTGTACTCATGTGTGTGCATGTGCAAGCGTGTGTGTTTGGGGCACGCGGAAGGACAGACGCATCGGCCGAGCATGCCGGGCATGGCGGGGGCACCGTGCGGCTTGCACGCACCACGGCTGCAGCACGCGGAGTCCTCAGCCCCCACGTGGCCAGGGTTTCCCGCTGTACACGGCCGTCAAAGCATGACCTGCGGCCGCACATGAGCACATGCGTGTACACGTGTGCACGTGTGCGCAAACACACACGACTGTGTAACTCGGGCCAGGGGCTCGTTAGCCTCTTTGCCCTCGCGGGCGGGGTGGGCAGGGGCGCACGCAGCCGCTGCGTGTGAGACGAGAGGGTGACGGCGAGCTCTGCCGAGTCCCCGGCTGCCCGGGCGCGGTTACTGCCATCGTTTCCAAGAAATTAAGCATAACTGGGACCCTGACTGGAGATGAATCAGAGACTTCAACAAAGCAGTAACTTAAACTTTGGTCTCTCACGCATTTAAAAAGACACTAACTGCTCCCGGGCTGCTAACATCTTTTTTATCTGCTTACAGCTTTTTTTAAAACCCTCGCTCTGCTTAACTGTGTTTTTACAAGTTGCTTTATCACGGGAACGAGTGATTCTGACACCTCTGGAAATGCTAATTGTAGCTATGAATAGTATCCGCTCAGAACTCACACGGACGAGGGGCTGCATGGAGGTGTGTAAACATCCCCCCATCAGCGCAGGGTGTGAAGCTAAACGCGGCAAACTGTGAGAGCAGCTCCGATTCACACCCACGGCATCTGCTTCAGCCGAGCCCGGGAGGGAACGGGCCCCGAGCGTCCCCGCCGACCCCCACCGACCCCCACCGACCCCCACCGCGGCGCGCCCTCATCGCCTCCACACCGCTCAGCCGTGGGGCCCACGGAGCCCCCCCCTCAGTGGGAGAGGTGTGTGGAAAGGCCAGGACCCCGGCTGAGACCGGGAGGGGCAGAGGGCGGGTGCTCCAGGCTCCGCCTCGGCCTCTGGGGGCGTCTGGGGGCATCCGGGGTGCCAGGAGCTCAGAGTTTCGGGAGGCCGGAGGACAGAGGTCCACGTGACGCCTCCCCATTCCAGCAAGCGGCGAACAAACCACCACCTCACGGCGTCTGCGTGGACCCACGAGAGGTCTGCAGTGTAGACGGATTCGGACGGCCTGAACCACCTGAAGCATGCCACCCTCAGGCCCCGCCCCCACGCTCCGCGGACCTGGAGGGGGGGCCCACGCTGGCCCCTGGGGCTGTGCGGGGGTGGGGGGGGGCTGTGAGGACAGGCGCGCTCCTGGAATGGACCCCACGGGTTCCGGTTCAGGGCACGGGCCGCAGGTCCCAGCGCTGGCAGCCCGGAGCCCCGGGCCCCCCGGGGGTGCGGGAGGCCGAGGGCGGGGTGGGCGCCGGGGTTCCGGAGTTGGACAGACACGGCAGCCTGGGGGGAGGGGCGGGTGGACAGACCACCCAGGCCCACGAGGGACCCGAGGCCGGTCCTCCCAAGCCGGGGCCATTGTCACGTTTCACAGTTCGGGGGGCCCTGGGGAGCCCAGCAGGGCAGCGGGGGAGGCCGTGAGGGTCTGCCGCGCCCCCTCCCAAAAACACAGAAAGGAGACCTAAGTTCAGCAGAGCGGAAAACCCCCACGCTCTGGCAGCAGGAGCGTGGGCGAAGAGGTGTCACTGCCGGGGGACAGGGCACAGAGGTTCCTCTGCTGGAGACACACGCCAGACACCTCCCGCACACACACACCGCCCGGCAGCGTGACGGGTGACAGCCCACCCGAGCCGGAGCCCCGTCCGCCCACGAGGGTGGACACAGGGCGGGGGGCGGTCAGCCAACAGCACACGAGTTTACACAGCCGCGAAACCGATTTCAAACTACACCGGATGAAAAAGCTCACTGCAGAAGAATGTAAGACCATTTATGTTGTACAGAGCCACGTGAATACATAGCGGAAGTAAAATAAAAATGAGAAAAAGATAGATGCATGCAAAAGGCAAATGGTGCCGAGCCCTAGGGTAAGGAGAGACGAAGAACAGAGAGAAACAAAGTAACCTTCACTGCTGGAACGTTCTGTTTTATAAGCGGTAGGTGTGACATGCATTCCTTCATGGGCACGGAGCGCCTGTCTCTATGTGAGGATGTGAGAGCACACGTGACACACTGTCTTGCTAAACGCCATCAAGCTGGGGACTAACACGATGGCGAACTGGTTTTATCCTGGGTGTCCATCCATTCTCCCTGCGGGGCGTGGCTTCCTGAAAATCCTTGGTTAGAGGGGGTGGAGGCCCGAACCGAGCTCACCTGGGATGTCCGGACAGTGTCAGCCGTCACCTGGGACGTGAGGAAAGTGCCCCCGGCTGTCACCTGGGATGCCAGGACAGTGTCAGCAGTCACCTGGGACACCTGGACAGTGCCCACGGCCATCACCTGGGACGCCGGGACAGTGCCCCAGTTGTCACCTGGGACGCTGGGACAGTGTCAGCCATCACCTGGGACGCCAGGACAGTGCCCACGGTGGCCGTCACCTGGGATGCCGGGACAGTGCACATGGTTGTCACCTGGGACGGGAGGACAGTGCCCCCGGCTGTCACCTGGGACGCCGGGACATTGCCCATGGCCGTCACCTGGGAAGTGAGGACAGTGCCCCCGGCCGTCACCTGGGACGCGAGGAGTGTCAGCCGTCACCTGGGATGCTGGGACAGTGCCCACGTCGCCGTGGGTGAGGAGCTGGGTCCCAGCCCCATGGGTCCCTTTGATCCGGTGCGTGACTCACTAGAAGGAAGCCCACAGCTGCGGCGTGACCCAGCCCACCCTCGCGTGGGGGGCTCAATGGGACCCTGAAACGCGTCATTTTCACTGTGTCAATGTGACCTGCCACTAAGGCTTTGGAATGAAGATTTAAGCAAGTGACTTAGGACAATTGGCCTGCAGCACCTCACAGAAGACTAAGAGGGGAGAGGGACCAGTAACGGGGCGCGCCTCAGAGGGGCTCTGCCTGGCGTCGTCCGCGCCCGGGGGTGCGCACGCACCCGGGGGTCTCCCCACGCATGTCCGGGAGTCACCAGCGAGCACCCGTGCACCATCCCGCTAACGGGCCTTTAGCGGTGTCAGGGGACAAGGCGAACCTCGGCGGTGACCGGGCCTGGCCCGGCCTCGGCGAGCAGGGCGGCCCCGCCGGCCCCGCGCGCTGCCCACACGCGTCCAGAAGGTTCGCGGGCGCCGGCTCCCAACGCGGTGGTTTCGCTTTGACGGGCGGAAAAAATATAAAGGCCCTTGTCACACTGTGTTCTCTCTGTGCCCTCAAAAGTAGCGATGAAAGGAATGAATTTTCAGTTCTTTTTTTAAAGGGGAAGGGCAGCTGCCACCTGGCGCGACCTCAGTGTCAGAACGGAGCGCAGCGCCCCAGGGCTCTGGGCGGCAGAAGGGGGTGGGGCTCGCGAGGCGCGCTCGTCCCCACAGGGGAGGGTGACGGGCGCCCCGGCGACGTGGCCAGGAGAAGCAGGGTGCGCACCAGCGTGGGGCCCGCGGCTGGGGAGGTGACCGCTGTCCTAGCGTGAGAACATTTCAGAAACAGCGCAGCCCGGCTGACGCTGCCGGCCAAAGTGCTGGTGATGACACTTGTCACTGTGTTTCTACAAAAAAATAAAAGGTTATCAAAGGCAGAACACTCCAACCCCGGAAGGGATAAAGATGTGCATTTACAGGAAACAGGGATTATTATGAAGATGCTAAAACACTGTCCAGAAATATCCAGATTTAGTTTATAACTAAAAAATATTAGACACGAGCAGATTTAGGACAAGGTCACAAGAGGTAGCTCACGCTAGATCGCCACACTGTTTTCTAATTTTACCCTGAAGATAGTCTTAACGTTCATATTTCATGTGTGGGACATGATTTATACACACTCCTTCCCCCCTCAGAAAAAAAAAATGAACACTGAGGAAGGGACTCTTTGGCCACAGCGATGGCTCGGGCAGGAGTCACCCCCGTGCGCTGACTGGACAGGCCCCTCACGGCCCCGTGCTCAGGCCCGAGAAGCGAGAAGCTGGGACACTGTGGGGAGCGACGCTGGACGGCGGCCTCCGGCGACCGGCCCAGCCAGCCCCGCGGAAAGGCGGCCAAGGGCAGAGACGCGTCGGGGGAACCCGCGAGGACGTCGCTGCTTCCTCCCCGAACGGCTTTTAATCACGTTCAACGGACAAGTTCAAGCCAAACTTGCCGTTTGCAAAAGGGTAGCGTTTGCAGCATCGCTGAGGAGGAATGAATCGGGAACTCCAAGAACGCAAGAGTCAGAAGGAGCACCGACCGATTTTCCGATATTGATCTCAGGCCGCAGAGCAGAAAATGAACTGGGGACGGACGCGCGAGGTCGGGCTGGCACCGACAGCGGACGGCGTCCTCGGAACGTCTTCTCGGTGAATCGCGGCGTGAAACTCACGGCCACGCGGACGGCGCAGCTCAAGGTCGTGACGCGCCTGACCTTGGGAAGAGGTTTGGAGGCGTCTCTCTCTCCTCTCTCAGACCCCGCTGTCCAACTCTGCACACAATGTGTCAGACTTACAGCGTGTTGCTTGATGATGTTTAGACACTTTGTTCTACCGGAGACCTGCTGCCGTTAAGTACGTGACCTTCCTGCGTGCAGACCCGCGGTCCCCAACCTGTGTGGCGCCAGGGCCCGGTGCTCCCCTGAGCATCTGACGCCTGAGGATGTGTGAGGTGGAGCCGAGGCGGGGATGCTGGCGCTGGGGAGCGGCCGCAGATGCAGATAAAGCTTCACTCGCTCACCTCCTGCTGTGCGGCCACAGAGGGTCCCCACCCTCAGCCCCGGGGCTGGGGACCCCTGGTGCAGAGAACCAGACAGACAATCCCCAGTCTAAAACAGAGACTGTGGGTGTTCCCAGCTGACCTCAAGCCACAGCGCGCAGGCCTCGCACGGGCCCCGCCCAGCAGACCCGGGGCTACTGCTTCACTGAGTCACCAGCGAGCAGCGCGCGGTCCCGTCGCGCCTCTGCAGGCGCGTGGGGGCGGGGTACACGGGGCGCACGGGGGTGCGGTGCGCGGGGTGCACGGAGCAGGTGCACAGGGGCAGGACGCGTGGAGTGCATGTGGTGTGAAGGGGTGAGGTGCGCGGGGACGGGGTACACGAGGTGCACAGGGGGTGGGGTGTGTGGGGTGCACAGCGCAGGTGCATAGAAGCGGGGCGCACGGGGGCGGGGCGCGCACGGACGCACCCATCCACTTCCCTTGTAGCTGCCTCCCGCCCACCCTCTCCCCCAGGCGCCGCGGGTCGAACCGAACCGGCGCCCGGCACTCCGGGCATGCTCAGAACTCTCCGGTGACTTCCCGCTGGTGGCGGAGAGGGGTCCGGACCGCCGACTGGCCAGGAGGCCCCTGCCCCGCCCGCCCTCCCAGCCGCCCTGCTGACCACGCCCGGCCAGCGGCCTCGCTCCCGGCCGCCTGCAGAGCACCCGCCCGGGGACGTCGCTGTGCACACCGTCCTCCCGCCACACAAGGCCCGTCGTCCCGCGTCTCTGGGCCCCGCGCAGGGGAAGCTGCGTGCGGAAGGGCCCCTGGCCAGACCGCCCCGTCGCCGCGTCTCTGGGTCCCGCGCAGGGGAAGCCCCGTCGCCGCCCTCCCGCTGTCACACCAGTGTCCACCATCACTCCCGGACTCACGACACTCCGCCCGCCTACACTGGCCTCTGTCCTGTAGGGGAGAGGGGCCAGGACCACCGCCCCACCCCGGACCACCGCCCACACCCCGGACCACCGCCCACACCCCGAGGACCAGGGCCCCGCACCCCCGGGACCACCGCCCACTCCCCCGGGACCACTGCCCACACCCCGAGGACCAGGGCCCCGCACCCCCGGGACTACGGCCCACACCCCGAGGACCAGGGCCCCGCACCCCCGGGACCACCGCCCACACCCCCGGGACTACGGCCCACACCCCGAGGACCAGGGCCCCGCACCCCCGGGACTACGGCCCACACCCCAAGGACCAGGGCCCCGCACCCCCGGGACTACGGCCCACACCCCGAGGACCAGGGCCCGCACCCTCGGGGCCACCGCCCGCCGCAGGCTCCCGCAGCCTCTGCTCAGTCAGAGCTCAGTTCGCAGCTGTGTAAACAAGTGAATTCGTTAAGCCTCTTAATGAGTAAATAAATGCCTTTTCTACACCAAATCGGCAAGTAATCATGTTTTCTTACATAAACGTGTTTGTGTTTCCACTGACCACGCATTTCACTAATAAAACTGGGTTCAACGTCCACAACGCAGGTCCCCACGGTCCTTGGAAAGCATCTCGGGGCATGCGCAGTGAGCTGCCCCCCCAAACCGGGCTCATCCGGCTACAGCGCACCGACACCCCGTAACCCGGACCCCGTAAGCCTCCCGGCGTTTCCCCCACGTGCCCACCAGCCACTGCGGGGGACGCACGGACCCCAGCTCAGCCCACCAGCCGTGGGACCCGCGCACAAGCGAATCAGTACGTGCCGTACCCGGCTATTTTCCTAATTCCCCCAAATGTACCGTTTTGCCTCCTTTTCACATTGTTTCATGCTGTTCTCTTCCTTTCGAAAACCTCTCTTTGGGTGTCCGCTTCATACATTTACATAAGAAAAAGCACACGAACCATGATTCTCTGTTTGCCGAGAGCAGACGCTATGGCAACAGCCCCCAGCACGCCTTAGGGCCTGGATGCGAGTCGCGCGCGCCCGGCCACGAAGCCACGGGAACGCGGGGCGGGGCGGGGGGGCTTACGGGGCGAGCCCCTCCGCTCAGGGGCCAGCTGTGCGGAGGGAGGGGACTGCGGTGCGGCGCAGGCAGGCGCCCCGTGGGGTCTGGTCACCCGCTCAACAGGAGTCACAGGTGGCGCGGACTTAGATGGACCTGGAGGGGGTGGGCTCGGGGTTCCAGCCTTACGATCTTGAAATCCCAACAGAAAGGAACCTCATCGTAGACTTCCGTGTGAACTTGAAAGCGCTATCCAACACCCAGGAGGATGAATTTTAGACTTGGTCTTCTCCCTGGGGATGTGACAACGGGGCCATTGTCCAAATTCGAATTCAAGGCACCTCTGAGGTGTCAGAGAAAAAACGCACCGGCCCAGGAAGGCCCAGGCTCAGGTCTTCGCGGGTGAGTGAGTGCTCCTGCGTGAACCCGTGGTTTCCGGATTGCACACGTGTGTGTGTTTGTGCCTGGCCGTGATACAAGATGCGTTTCTCAGGGCTCGCTGCAGTAAGAGCAGCCGGAAGCCTTTCCATGGGCACGAAGCATTCGCTACGGCCTCCGCACACAGTAGGCGCCACTGCATGGAGACGCGCTCCCGCACGCAGTAGGCGCCACTGCATGGAGACGCACTCCCGCACGCAGTAGGCGCCACGGCATGCAGACGCGCTCCCGCACGCAGTAGGCGCCACCGCATGCAGACGCGCTCCCGCACGCAGTAGGCGCCACCGCATGCAGACGCGCTCCCGCACGCAGTAGGCGCCACTGCATACAGACGCGCTCCCGGCGGCCGCGGCACCTGCACCCGCGGGTCTCCGCCTGCGCTGGGCTTCCGTCGTGTGGGCGGAGCCACCTGCTCCTCCCCCGCACCCCCACCCGCACCCCCAGCCGCACCCCCAGCCCCACCGTCCGGCGTCGTCCGCCCCGCCGAGGCCCGGCTCGTGTGAAGACGGTGGTCGGCCCAGCATCACAGACCCGGGACGTGGCCTCGCTCGTCCGGAGCGTGGGGACGGTCCCCTTGCGCGGGCCGCACGTGGCCGCAAGGCTGTCGCTGCTCGGACGTTAAAATCCACGAGCGCAGGGAGCATGGCCCTCGTGTTCGCTGACGCTTTTTGCCAGAGTCATCTTGTCACTCCTTAGGTGACACACTGGAAGCCAGGATTTTGCTCTCAGAAACCGGGACACAAAGCTTACATAACTTGGGGGTTCTCGCTGACGCCCCTCACGGAAAGCCTGTCCCCGACCTCGTCACTCCCTCGTCTGCGAGATGCCCCAGGTGGCCTCTGCCCGAACTGGGTTCACGCTGCGGCCTCTGCCACCTACCGGTCAGAGCGTGACATGACGTTCCATGTGGCTTTGGGTGATGTGCTGACCCTGCCGAGTGGCCCCCAGGCCTCGCCCTGAGACCCCCTTGCCACTTCCTCTGCGATGCTGAGCCACTTCTGGACGCAAAGCCGCTCCTCACCTGTCCTTGCCTCCCACCTGTCCTCACCTCCCACCTCTCACCTCCTGTCTGTCCTCATCTGTCCTCATCTCCCATCTGTCCTCACCACCCACCTGTGCTCACCTGTCCTCACCTCTCACCTCTCACCTCCCATCTGTCCTCGCCTCCCACCTCTCACCTCCTGTCTGTCCTCACCTGTCCTCATCTCCCATCTGTCCTTGCCTCCTACCTCTCCCCCTCCCCTCTGGCCCAGAGTCCCCACACCTGTGACTTCAGAGCTCATCCTGCCACGCGCGTGTGAAAACACACAGTTCCCCGATGTGCTTCAAGTCAACTCCCACCTCCTCATGCATAGAACACGCTGGACAGTGAGGCTCCGTAGCCTCTTCCTTCCCATGTAAAAGAGAAAAAACGCAACAGCAAACCTCACGTCTCGTGAAAACGGACCACACCACGCCAGACGACGACACCGCATTTCTCGAGCGTAGAGAAATAATCCTCACCCTCGCCACGAGCAAGGAGAAAACGATTTCGTAAATCGATACAAAACTGCAATGACATTCATCATTTATATGTAAACCAGAAAAGGAGTTCTTTTTATGGCCAAGATAGAAATCGGTGATCATACATTATTCCATTAAAAAAGCTTTCAAGTTCTATCTTTAGAAAAGACTGTCTTTCTCACGTGATCCTTTTAAATGTACACCGAGTGAAAGAAAAAGGGGAAAAAAACCACATGCCCTGATGTGGATGGCCTTTTTCACACTCAGAAAATAAAAAGTGTCCGTATACACTTTTCGTAACAAGGGCGCGTGTGTCCAAACACAACTCTGAACAAAGCCCTAAACCCTATCTCCCCCCCTGGAAGCACACAGTGTTTCTTTTCTGGGCTCGAAGTCCCACTTTTAAGCTTACTTTTTCCTTACTTCTCAGATCCGTGGCCGACTCCCGCAGAACCTGCGTGACCCCTGACCTTCCCGGTTCCCGCAGGACCTGCGTGACCCCTGACCTTCCCGGTTCCCGCAGAACCTGCGTGACCCCTGACCTTCCCGGTTCCCGCAGAACCTGCGTGACCCCTGACCTTCCCGGTTCCCGCAGGCAGAACCTGCGTGACCCCTGACCTCCTGAGAAGAGGCCCCTTGGGATCCCGAGCAGAGGGTTCTCCCCAGCCCTGAGAGTGAGTGAGCGAGCACGCCCCACCCCCGGGGACACAGAGCGCCCCGAATCAGGGTGCTTCCGACGAACGCACCCACGGGTACCCAACGAGCATCAAATGCGGCGTGTGCCACGCACACCGAGGCACCTGGCGGGAGCAGGCCGGCCCCGGTGCGGTGGGCAGCTCCGTCCCACAGGCCGCCCCCTACCTGCCATGGGCCAGGTGGCCGGCCTGGCGGCCTTCGTCACCCTGCCGCACATTTTCAGGAGAGGGGGAGAGAGGAAGGACAGGACGTACACGTTACTGAAAGGACCTCAAACCCAAATAGCACAGACATCATCCTCACTGCCATTCCAGGCGCAGGTTACTCTGGTTGCCTAGCAACGTCCGGGTGTCTCACCCCCCGGGAAGAGACGGGTCCCCCGAGCTCCGTGAGAGGCTGGCGATCCCAAAAGCATCGGGGTGCTACCGGCAAACACTAACATCTCGGGTCCCATAGTAGCATTAATTTCAGCCAAAAGTTCTCTCCTGAATCAACGATGAATGTTACCGACAGAAATCTATGATCGGATAGATATTTTACTATTAATTGTTACCACCACACCCACGGCTCACAGGCTCCGCGGGGCGTGCCCGGGCCCAGGCGGGCGTCCCACCCGTGTTTTCTGAATGGACAAGGGAATGTCCGACCTAGGAAAGTTTCCTTTTAAATGAAAAAAAAAAAGATGTATTTATTTTAAATGAGCCATGTTTTCATTACAATGAATTTCGGATAAATCCTCACCGATCTGCAGAGCAAACACTGAAAATAACTTCTTCATAAATTAATTAAATCTCGTATTAAAGAATGCCTAAATGATTGTATGCTCAAAAATTGACTTTTTTAATTCAACAAATTAGCAACAGAGACAGAATATTAAATACCCATTTAACTAAACTCTGGTTATAAAATGTAAAAGTTGAAACTGTAAAAATGCGATGGGAAAGTGTACGTAAATAAGACTAAATCCGTTCACCCTCGAGTAGTCCGTCAAAAAACCAGGGATCATTGACAAGCTATAGCTGCTGGCCGCAGGGGCGTGTTCGAGAAAGCCCCCGGTGACACGGAGAGTCCAGTGACTTATTCCATTTTCCATGTGTTTTGGAGAGGACTTAGGGAAGCGGCCAGAATGACGGGGTTTTAATCACTAGTTACAAAAGGCTTAAAAGCTGCAACCAGCTTTAATTAAAACGAAATCCCTTGTTTGTCAATCATACGCCAGTAAAGCGGAAAGATAAATTAAAATGAAAACCCTGTGACTCCGTCCCCTCCCTCCACGGGAGTCGAGCGTGAGCTCACACACAGTGGCACGTGACACCGGTGCTTAGACAGATCGAGAGTCACATTGGTCTACGGCCACGCCACCCGAAACACGCCCGATCCCGCCTGACCTCGGAAGCTAAGCAGGGTCGGGCCTGGTTAGGACTCGGATGGGAGACCACCTAGGAAGACCAGGCGCTGTAGGCGTAAAAAATATATATCTATACATAATAATAATAATAAAATAATGTTAAAAAGACAAGAAAAGTTTAACAGAAAGTGTCAGCCTGGGGCCTGGGGCCGGCGTGGGGCATGAACGTTCCTGCAGAGTGGACACCCGTGTTTGCAAACTGCCCCCCGGACCCACGCGTGGCCCCCACACACGTGTATGTGACATGGATCACACATCTCCCATCAAAGAACCAACCAGGAAGCTTCCAGAAGCTCGCGTGGCAGAGTGATTCTGTGACCACACGAAACACGAACCATTTCAAAAAACGGTAAACGGAATTACGTCAAAATCCAAGGTGTCTTGTCACGAATGGTATCACGGAGAACATTAATATCACGAAGAAAGGTAATGAATAGCCTAGGGAACATGAGCAGGACCCTTGTATGCTGAATGTGTACAGTAATGACGAAAAGATTAAAAAAACCCTAGAAGAATGGGCACTAGGCTTGAACAAACATGTCCCAGAGACGCCTCAGCCGGGCAGATGGGCAGCGCGGGCCGCACTGCGCTGAGCAGAACATGATGACCAGCGCTGTGGGGACGGCGGTGACAGGACCTGGACCGCGGCTGGCGGGAACGTGCAGGGGACAGGGGACGAGGGACGTGTGACGTGTGACGCGGAAGCGCTGCTGAGGCGCTCTCCCCAGACACGGGACACGTGCACAGACGGAGCGCGCGGACGCTCCGTGCCCCGCATGGCTGACAGTCTCACTCGGGCCCGTGGGGTCTCCCCCGTGCAGGGGCCTGGCGCACAGCACAGGTCACCCCTGCTCCCAGAGCCCCTGCACCTAGTTCTCTGGTTCCGTCCCCAACCGGACACCGCCCTCCACGACCCGGGTGCATCTCTCATCATCCTGGAGCAGACGCGTCATCCGACAGGTGAACTGCCCCTCGTGACCCAAGGCCACGCGTGGAGAACCTCCACGTTCAGCGCGAACGTCTCACCAGAGGCACGTCCCACCAGGCAGGCCCAGGCCACCACCCAGGCAGCAGCACGCGGCAAGGGCGGGCTGTCCCGGACACGGCCGCTCTGGCCCCCAGCCCCCAGCACGAGCTGTCAACAACGCCCATGTTTCAGGGCGCGGGGTGTCGGCCGTCGGGGGGCAGGTGGGGTGCGCGGTGTGCTTGCTGCCCCTGCCTGGGGCCACTCCACCGCGCATCACGCCTCTGACGGCTTTGCTGGGACGCGCGGCCTCGCTCACGTGACTGCCCACCGCTCTGGCTCTGGACGGCCCGGTGGCTGGTGGCCCGGCCCTGAGCTGGCCTCTTGGCCTGGGCACCCTCACGCATGTCTCGGGGTCCCAGGCCGGGGCTCAAACCCGGCCGCCGCCCAGGGTCGGGGTGAGGGGACAGATGCTCTCTGAAGGGCACGTGCCAGCACCGGGCAGAGTGCCAGCTGTCTCCACAGACGCCCCGCAGAGCTGTCCGGGGCTCGTCTCCTCCGAACGCTTTGCTCTGAAGATCAAACTTGATAACATTCTACAGTCGCCTTCCCCGAGCCCCAGAATAACTCTGCAAAATAATACGTGTCATCGTTCCAGAGACAACTGAACACGTTCACCCACTAGAGGTCAGCACGGAAGTCCATTCAAACACAGGGACCTAAGGCGAGAGAGGAAAGTCCCCAATCCCTCAAAGGGGGGGAGCAGGGGGAGAGCAGGTGAGACGGGGGAGGCGGGAGGAAGCCACTGGCCTTAGATGACCCGGCAGACGCCACGTGTGGCCCCAGCATCCCGCCCTGTCACCTGCCATGGCCTCTCCTGCGCGATCACTCAGAATGCCTGCCTTTTGGGTGCTGCGATTTGGGTCAATTTGTTGTGATGTGGGTTAATTTGTTGCGATGTGGGTTGATTCCGTTCCTTGGTCTAACGCACACCTCGGGTATGGTGTGTGGACGCGTTCTCCCGCCCCAGGGCACCCAGCCCAGGCACAGGGGCGGCCCCTGCTCTGCGGGGGCTGCGGAGCGGACCCCACCGGCCCCCGACGGCGCCAGCGCCCGCAAGGAGGGGTGTGCGTCCCCGCCGAGCTGTTTTATCCTACGCAATCGAGCAGGCGCTTTTCCCTCCCGTTCTGCAAGGCGGCCTCTCGCACAGTAAAGATTCTGCAAATATTTACACTCCCGGACGCAGCGCCGTGTGCGACGCTATAAAGTTCTGCCGGCACTTCTATTCCGGACCCTCGGTTCCCGTTTACCACGGGGACATAAC
>PVKZ01008741.1:0-14256 GCA_004027375.1 Macroglossus sobrinus
CAGGCTGTCTTCACCTTGAGTTTCTCCTACTGTGGCTCCCAGGAGATCGACCACTTTTTTTGTGATATCCCTGCCGTGCTCAAGCTGGCCTGTGCTGACACTTCTCTCTATGAGACAATGATATATGTCTGCTGTGTCCTCATGCTTCTCCTGCCCTTCTCTGTCATCTCCGCCTCCTACCTGCGTATCCTGGTGGCCGTACTTCGTATGAACTCTGCCAAAGGTCGGCGAAAGGCCTTTGCTACTTGCTCCTCTCACATGGCTGTGGTCACCCTCTTCTATGGGGCTGCCATGATCACCTACATGCGACCCCAGATCTACCGCTCCTCCAAGCAGGACAAGGTGGTCTCTGCCTTCTATACCATGATCACCCCTATGCTCAACCCGCTTATCTACAGCCTGAGGAACAAGGAAGTGACTGGGGCTCTCAGGAAACTCATGGGGAGGTGTTCCTGTAGAGGGGAGCAAGGCTAAGCTGGCACTGGGGCCTGCAGATGTGGGCTCCAGAGCTGGAAACCTGGATTAGCCAAGTGTGGTTTGATTGGAAATGAAATAAATATGCCCTACTGAAAATAAAAGGCATTCTCTGACTAGAATTAATTAGATTAGTACATCGGTTCAATCCATCATGTGGGAAATGTGGAAAGAAGAGCTGGACCTATGGGGTTACAAAATATTAAAGGCACAAAGCCTGTATCCCATAGCTGCTAGAAGAGTCGGTAGGTGACAGGTCTCAGCTGTGCCTCTCTCTCAGAATTGTCCATGGCTGAAGAAATGCAGCTTGCCTGAGGTCCTGCTTTGCCTCGAGGGGGTGCCTGAATCCCATGACTGATCAATGGATGGTATAAAGTTCTGGCCACCTTGCCTCAGTTTCTTTGAAGGGTCATTCCAGTTCCAGGGCTCCTCGTAGGATCATCTGAGGCATACAGGTAATTTCTCCCTGAGTCTAATTTTGCTTCCTTAATTCCCTTTCCCAACCATCGTTTAATTCTGAGAGCACTATCCAGTAAACCTCCTGCATGCACAGCCTGTCTCAGTCTGCTTTCAGGAAATCTGTTCTATGACACATGGAAACTCAGGAATGATGATAATTTAAAGTAGACTTCACTAAATACGGTCATGTATATGTACTCAAGGTATGGTGTGGACCCCGAGAAGGGCCCTAATGCATGGGTGATGTCAGGGAGAGACCAGAAAAGGCATCATGGAGACACCTTAAGACAGATTTAATGAAGGAGTTGCATTCAAATGTTCACAAGTCAAGATAGGTAAAAATGAGGGGAGCTAGTTGATGGGGACAATGGTGGATGGAACACTGACTCCTCAACTCAAGTCACTGCTCTTTTCCACACAGGATAGGTGAGCACTGAGTTGGGAAGAAGATTAAATAAACGTTGGGTATAGGCTGGAGGAGCAACCATGAAAGGATCCTGGATACCCAGGCAACACAAAGTCCTGAGCAGGGTGAAGGAGAGGAGTGGGACGTGTGCACAGCAGAATCCCAGACATCAGAACAAGGGCATCAACATATGTTGAACCTCTTTGTGATGGCCACTAAGATGACCCTAAGATCCCCACCTCCATTTCGATCCCAGGGACAGCCCTAGGAACCCCCCTCTCTGGAATTCTATATCCCAAGAGCTTTGAGTTCTGAGAATTTTCTGCTCCTGTGAGTTTTATTCTGTCCTCCATCTCAACCTTGACCAAAGTGGGAAGTACTGAAAAGTGGAGAAAGCTGAGTGGAAGAGTGTTCTCATGCTACTCACTGCTCTGGCCCAGCAGTGAGTCAGTTCTGCAAGGAAGAGAGAGACACATGGGAAGAGTTAGTTGGGACCTAGCAGAAACCCTTCCACTGTTTCTGCCTTCCCTGTATTTCCACTCAAGAAAGCAAATAACAAAATTACAAGACAAAACTGATAGAACCATTTATTCTCAGGACTTGGTTTAAATAGAAAAAGCTGAAATGTGATGATAATTTAAATGGCCTACATTTGAGAGAAGAAAATGTTACAGATATGAACTTAAAGCAAACTTATAGACATTACTTCCAAGCTGCCTTTTGGAGCGCTTAGTGGTGCTTCGAAGGCCAGGACTGGAAGATACAGGAAGACAACACACTAAGTTGGGTAGTACCACAGGATCCCTAAGTGTGCCTGGAATCTTTTCCAGGGGGCTTAAAAAGATTTTAACTCAGGCCAGCCAAGGCTACATGGAGTGTAGTTAGTTATAGGTTTAGCCTACGCTTGAAAATCAAGGAGATTTTTGCTCCAGCTGGCCAGGTTTGCATGTCTCTCATTTCTCTTTTCTCACCCAATGTTTTATCATAAAGTTGCACTTCCTTTAACATATCACTAAAGCTGTCACCTCCCAAGCAGAAGAGTTATCAATCTTGATGCATTCTGAGTGGTGTTTTTGCAAGAATGAGATAGGTAAACTTTATGTTTTTCATAGAAGACCATACATAATTGTGAATTTGTTTAGGTACTCATCAGCCTTTATACCAAAAGGGTTCCTTCTACTGTGGCATCTGTGACATGGAGTGATGGGCAAAGCCAAGTCTCTTCCCTTTGCCACTCTCACTGTCCTGAATCTCTCCAGGCCACAGCCAACTTCTGTTACAGTCTGAGGGTTGGCAGTGTTGGCTGAGCCGATAGAGAATCAGGGAGGATACTCAGAGAGAGAGGTGTCTGGTCTCAGTGTTTGACTCTAGTAGAAAAGGAAGAGTATAAATGCCCATGGTGGGAATGGTATGGAGTTGAATGATGACTTTTTTTTCAATTATAGTTGACATACAATATTATGTTAGTTTCAGATGTACAACACAGTGATTAGACATTTATATAACTTACGAAGTGATCACTTTGATAAATTCAGTACTTATCTGACATCATACGTAGTTATTATCATACTACTTACTATATACCCCATGTTATACTCTACATCCCCATTACTATTTTGTGACTACCAATTTGTACTTTTTAAGACTCTCTCCCCTTCACACTTCCCCTACCCTACCCCCAATGGGAGTGATGATTTTTTTTAAAAATGAGGACATCTGACTTCTGAATCAAGATGTTGTAGTATATTCATGCATTATAAATATCTCTCCTCAAAAAATATAGCAATCCAGGATAAAATATAAAAAGAGAAAACAAAGAAGAGGCAACTGGTTTTAGATACAAGAAATTTTGTGGAATAGAAACAATAGAGAAGTGCTAGTAGTGAGCAGGGCTGAAAAGCTAGGTTGCTGGGGTTCTGGGTTTGGAAATGCCCTGGGTGGAAGGAAGTTCCATTCTGCAGGGTGAAGGGCTCATCAAGATCCATGAAAGAAAAGGACAGGAACCAGGCTTTGGGGCTGGAGTAGGGCTCCATATTCAAACCCCCCAAAATAAGAAACTAAAAAACCTGCGGTCAAGTGCCACGGGGGCTCTGGCCCAGGTGCACTGAAGGCCTGGGGAGGTATAGATGGAGCCCAGAGACCACTTAGCTCTGCCACAGTGCCAAAATCACTTGGCCCAACAATGAGTTTTCACTGTAAAACCTACTTCAGAATGTGGTACCCAGATGCCTGGAAAGAAGTAATCACCAACCACTGAGCAGAGCAGAAAGGTGGGTGAAGATTTTTGCATGGGAACATGCATGAGAGAGACAAAAATAACAAAATAAAAAATTAAATCTCCCCCTCAAAGGAGCCTGAAAACAAACAAAAAGCAAAACATAAGCCAAACCAACACTTTTCACTCAAGATGAAATTAATATTGTAGAAGAATTAGACAAAGAGTTTAAAATAATATGTTGAAGACATATGAAGGGACAAGTGAAAGTGGATCTCTTCCCAAACTAGAATACAAAATAGTAAAGAAAAATAGTCAGAAATGAACTCTGAATGATGAAACCAGGAAACAACCAATAAAAAGCATGGGGATAAATACTGCATTACATGTTAACAAACAATAGTTGGGATAAAATGTAGGCAGGAGCCAGCTTAAGAGAAAATTGATAAACTGAAAGCTGGTAACCAGGCACTCTCAGAATTAAGCAGAAAGAGGCACAGGTTACAAAAATATGAAGAACAGGTTAAGAATCCAAAATATAGAATGAGAAGCTTCTAATCAGCCCAATAAGAGTTCTAACAGGTAGAATGGAGGCGATGGAAGGGGAAGAATTGACATTTGAAGAGAAAATCCTGCGAATTGAAGGAAAACCCAAGTTCTCAGAATCAAAATGTTTTCTGAATTCTGGGCAGGATAAATAAATATAAAGCCAAATTCAGATCCACTGTAGTGAAACTGCAGCATAAGGATAAAGAGACAACCAGAAAAGCAACCAGAAAAGAAAGAAGGCTTAATAACAAATGGTTGGCAGTCAGCTTCCTCAGATTCCTCATCTTGCCAGTCAAGAGCAGAAGAGAGCAGGTGGCATCTATAGAAAGAAACTTACCTGCAAGTTTTAATTTAGTTACAATGGCCTTTCAAAAGGAAATAATGGGCATTTTCAGACAAGTAGAAGCAGAGAGAATGTTCACGGTCCACAGATTCCCATAGAAGAATGGGCTCCAGTGGGGGAAAAACAGAACACAGAGAGAAGATAAACCAGAGATGCAGGGAGCCCAGTTATTGCTAAAATATATCTGGAAGTATAATTAGCTACAGATATTTTAAAATTCCATAACTTTGGGTTTAAAGAAAGAATAAAACAAAATTCCCAAACAACAAAAGCCACTCTTGGCATGGTCAGGAAGAAGAGAGAAGTGCTGATTTAAGTCAAGAGTTGTAGGAGATGCCTTCGGTGCCCCACACATAGGGTATATGTGAGTCGAAGGTGTACAGCATGATTTACTTCCATATGTGGTGAGACGATTACTGCAATAAGTTTAGTTAACATCCATTGTCTTACATAGATACAAAAGAAATAGAAAACATACTTTGTCTTGTTATGAGAACTCTTAGGAGTTCTCTCACATATACCATCAACAGTGGGATCGTCACATATATCGGTGCTAAGAGACTGAATACATAGGCAACGTCAGAGCCATGTGTGAAAATTGAACTCTACCCTCCTCCTGCAGCAACCTACCAGGAAACCAACCCTCTCGTCTACAAAAAACATCCCAGGAACCCAGCCCACTCAATGTCAGACTTGTAGAAAATCAGAGTGCTCATTTTAGTAACAAACTAGGAAACTAAACGATAATTTCTGGAGCAATAGGCCATACATGTGAAGCTTTCTTTTCTACCACTCTAAAGTTTTCTCATTGCTCTGCCTGCCTTGAGTTTCTGGCAAAATGCCAGTGGCAGTGGCTGACTCTTCTGCTAGATCAAGCTCTGAATAAATGTGCTTTGGTTTTCTCGTTTGGCTAGTCTTCGTTTATGTCTATGGTACTGAATCACTATTTGTTGAAGGAACAGGGAATAATCAATGCTCAAACACATAAAGGTATAGGACATCAACAGAGTACAAGGTTCACAGAATACCTGGCCAGGCCCCACTTCCTGTCATCCATTAGATGTTCACTCTGACACTTAGTGGCAATCATGTTCTCTTCCAGCCCCCATGGGTGATGTGAGGAGGGTGAAGACCCCTGAAGGAAGTGTAGGCAGATGTGTCTTCCTTCACCTAGGTGTGAATCTGGGTTATTTTTCAGAGCCAGGGCTATGGGGAATTAACTTTGTCCTGAAGCCAATTTATTAATGTTGGCTCCCTCCTTGGTGTGTAGCTTCTAACTATTCCCTGGGCTCATTATGAGCTGAGTTGGGTGTTCTGAGACATCTGTTCTGCAACTAGAGGCACAAATATGGGACATGAGCTCATTGTCAGTTTTATGAGAAACAGAAGAATGTCTTAGATGTTCAGTCCTATAAATTTTCATTTGAAGCCATGGAATTGAAGGACAGTGTCTGTAAGACACTTTCCCAGGTTTCTACTTGCTCTCGCATTATCCTGAGAATCAGATCTTTGCACACTTCTTGGATCTGATCTGTCTCTTCTGAGATCTGCAGGGTGAAGCAGAAGGTGAACTATGTAGAGCTGCATGGGGGTGGTAGGTGCTAAAGTGGGTGAGGAGGGACCTGACAGATGAGGAACTAAAGGTGCCCAAGAAGTGAAAAAAGTTGGTCTGAGTTAATGCTTCAGTTTAGTGAGTGTCGGACTGGACACAGAGATACCACTTTCTGATAAGTGAAAATTTCAACTCTGGAAACCAGGAAGATGGTAATCCTAGTTTTCTAAAGCAAAATTGTAATCTGTGGTCAGCCATTCTTCTTTCTCTGGTCTGAGTTTCGTAGCTGGCAGGCAGAGCTGTTGGGCCCATGGCATCCGGTGTTCATGGCTGTGTTCCATTCCTGCTTGTGCTTTATCTTGGAACATACCCCTTTGGTAGCATGTCTCTGTATCTCACTATGTCCTAGGATTTCCCTATCTGCTGCCATGGTATCTGATGCCACAGTATTCACACCATTGTCCAGACAGGGATAGAGTTGTGCACACAGATTGCCTTGGTCCAGTACTTATTAACCCAATACCCCATCTGAATCACCTGGGAGCTTTTAAAAAACCTTGTCAGATGGGTCCACTTCCAGACTCAGTGACTCAATATGCACATGCCAGACCCAAGCTCCCTGCACCCCGCCTCCGCAGGGCTCCAGGCCTGCAGCCCGTGCCTTTCCCTCCTCCCCATATGTCTCGGGTACCACTGGCCAGCCCCACCCAGGGCCTCCTAGTGTGCCCTCTGGGGCTCCTAGGGAGGCACCATGCAGGTGGGTGGGCACCACTGGGTGCCTCCGGTCCGGGACCAGAGCTCCAGCACCACTACAGGACAGACGGCTTCCTTGGGTGCAGCCTGTCTCCCTGAAGCACGAGAACCTTATCTGCAAACTCCAGGTCCCAGCGCGGAGCGGGCATTTCTCCAGTAGGAGGCGCCCTCCTGCAGAGACAAGAGAGTCCAGGGACAAGTGTCCAGGGCGGGGATGTAGTTCCTCCTCCTTGGGGCCAGAGCTGCGCCCAGAGCATGGGGGTCTGAGGGCTTAGTCCTCTGCCATCTTCTCCTGGGGCTGACGCTGCTGCTTAGACATAGGGTGGTAGTCTCACAGGCAGAGAGGTTTATATATTTATTTATGGGAGATTAGGTGGAGAGTGATGCATCAAGAAGCTTCCAGGGGCTATGTACCATGGGAAACTGCCTAATACTTCTGGTCTGATGTCCTCTGTCTTGGTGGGAGAGAACCGATGAGCAGGACAGCAGGTGTATGAAAAATCTGGGTCCTCCACTCTTCCCATTTCATTTCTTCCTATTTTCTAGGTAGTAGTCTGGACACCATTCTTAATTTAATCTTTGATTATTCTTTTTTTTTTTTTTTGCAGTTTGAATATTCTCCGAGGTTCCTTGATCCCTGCATATTTTGCTATCTGACATTAATTTAGAAAAATTCTCTGTCATTATTGCTTCAAATATTTCTTCTGTTCCTTTCTCTCTTCTCTAGGTATTCTTGTTACACATATGTTACATCTTTTGGGGTTGACTCACAGTTCTTAGATTTTATGTTTCTTTTCTGTCTTTATTATTTTTATTTTTCAGTTTTCAAAGTTTCTACTGACATACGCTAAAGTTCAGAGATTGTCTCTTCAGCTGGGCCCAGTCTACTGAGACCAGAAAAAGCATTCTTTCTTTCTGTTGCAGTGGTTTTGAACTTTGGTGTTTCTTTTTGATTCTTAGAATTTCTGTCTCTCTGCTTACAGTGCCCATCTGTTCTTGAATGCTGTCTACTTTTTCCATTACAGCCCTTAGCGTCTTAATCATAGGTGCCTGATAATTCCAACATCTCTGCTGTATCTGAGTCTAGTTCTGATCCTTGCCTCGTCTCCTCAAATTGTTTTTTTACCTTTCAGTATGGCTCACAACTTTTTGTTAAAAGCCAGACTGATGTACTTGGGCAAAAGAAACTGCTGTAAATAGGCCTTTGGTGATGTGGCTTTAAGCTGTGGGGGTGGGGAAGCATTCTAGGTCTCAGTCTTTTTGTGAGCCTGTGCCAAGGGCTATGAATGTTGCAAGTGCTGCTCATTGTTTTCCCACCCTTAGATGGGACAAGATGGTAGAGGGGATGAAGTTAGGCAGTTCCTTTCTCCCCGATTGGTTAGGCTCTGGCAATATTTTCTCTTGAGAGCATGTCTTGCGAAGAACAGAATACTCTGGTGTATTTTAAAAATGCTCATTTCCTCCTCCACCTGCTAGACATAGGAGGGAGTTTTACTTGGCGCTTCACTCTCAGAGGACCTGGTAGAATTTCAACCCCATTCCCTCTAGTTAGAGCAGACATAAGCACTAATGGTTGAACTTGAGGAGGAACTGAGGGTGAGGTGAACAGGGCCCTGGGACAGTTGGAGCATCAGGTAAAACTTGTCTTCCCCCAGACCTGGCCATAGCAGGTTTTGTTGGCATGCATATGTGTGTGTGGAGTGAGGGCGGAGTGTTGTAGGGGATGGGTACAAGAGGGATCTCTACTTTGTTTTAGCAAGTTTACAAAAGTAGGTCTTGCATGCCCTTCTCTCTGTCATTTTCACACGTCATAGTCTGGAAGGAGTTAGTCGCCAGGAGGGCAGAATTCTTGTTGCCCTTTTATAGTGATAGCCCAAGTACAAGCCTAGTGCCTGTCATAGAGGAAGAAATCTGAATGTTGAACAAATGTTGCCTCAAGTACAATGCCAGTGTTAGCATAGATTAGAACTGAAAAATACCTTGAAAAACTTGAAATAGAACTTAGAATATTCAGTCTCAGTCTATGCCACGACAGCACTGACAGAATCCCATGCTAAAGACCACAAATGATTGAACAAGTTTGGTGTACTGCCCATCACAGGAAGAACTCACTCAGCGGGGCTGTAAGAGTGTGAGAAGATTTACATGGGATGCAGATTCTTGTTAGTCATTCTGAGGAGTGTTGAGGGAAGCAGGACTTTGCTTGACATTGCCTGCTATTGGGAAGCAGGAATGATTCCATGACAGGGTATCAGAACAAATCCTATCCAGAAGGACAGCAAGGCTAGGGCTTGCCTGGTTAAGAGCAGCAGTAATTCATATTGGTCGGGAGAGAGATGCTGGGTATTCTGTGGTGTGCACAGTGGCTTTGCTTTTGTCCCAGCTCAGACAGGATTAAGGGGTATCCTGCTTTTTCCTCACTTCATCCCAGTATCAGAGTGGCCTTGTCTGAAGTTAGTGTTCTGAGAAATGGTTTCTGGTCCACAGGAGAACACCAAAGCTGAGTTGTGAGCTGGCTAATGGTGACAGGCCACTTGTGAATCATCAAAGGCTGCTTTTCTGTGTCCTTGTATTTCTCAGTAATAAATGTGAAAACAATCATTTACTATTTAGAAAATAAACAAACCTCTTTACTTACTATATTTCAAAATAAAAATAAGAAGTTAAAAGTAAGCAAGTAAACCAAGGTGTATGTTCATCTTCAATGGACAGGGCAAAGATCTTTCTAAATTTAATAATTAAAAAAGAAATCTCAAAGATTGATATTTGAATACAATATATAATATCTGTTTATAAAGATATTCATGGCTAAAACAAATAAATGACAAATTGGTAAATACTTTCAACTTTTGACCGAAAGACAGAGACTGATTAACATCCCCACTATATAAAGAGATCTATGTATTTGTGTTTTTACAAACATTCTGAGAGGGCGTCTATGGTACAAAAAGGCTTAAGACCTTTACTGTGGTGCAGTGGTCCCTTCTTGGCTACACCTTAGTCACCTACCAGCCTTAAATGCTTTTATGTGGGTCCCCACTGAGGGCTTGCAATTTAATTGTTCTAGGGTAGGGCCAAAGCAAGTTTTAAAACATACATATTCTGATAGGAAGCTAAAATTTGGAACCATTGCTTGCAATAATCTCTTGCTACCCACTGCCCCCGCCTTAAATCCTGGGGCAGGCAGAGTAAATTGAGATGATCCACTGACTTAACTGGAAAAGCAGCAGAATGTTTGTACAGTCCCAGCATGCTGTCCACAAACTTGAGAAAGGCCCATAAGGATTCTCTGGGTCTTGATTAATGGATCTCTTCAGGCTGACCATGCTGAAAAGTCATCCAGGTTGCTTGTTGATGGAGCAGGTTTTGGGGTTTACCTCTAGAGGTTCTGATTTAGTACATTGGGTGTGGGCTTGGGAAGTCACTTTTTCAAAAGCTGCTGGGGAGATAGCGGTGCAGGTGAGCCAGCCACACCTGAAGACACTTGCATTCCAAGCTTGGCTAAGGCCCCTTCCTCTGTAAAGCCAGCCCTAGTACCTCCTATTCACTTAGCACCTCTAACTTTCACATCTGGAAGCCCCAGTTTCTCTCATGGCCCCCATACTGTTATCTGGAGAGCTTTTTGCTGCTTTGGGGTGGGAGATGGGGCACCTGCAGAAAATAAAGGTATTAACTCCAGAGGGAAGAGCCCCATTTACCACCTTTCAAACTTCTAGTAAGACTAAGAAAGGTACAAAATCAAATTCTTATGTACTCTGACCTCTCCTTAGCCCACTCAAGTAGCTTCTTGTCCATGGTTTCCAGCCTTTTCAATCTTCTTTCCAGCTCTGTGCTGTATTGAATGAAAAATAATATCGACTAGGTGTTTTGTCATCAAAAAGATTTATTTGAGAAAAAGAAAGCCTTGCAACCCAGTGCATGCAGACATGGCAAGCCACATGTACCTTGCAACCCAGTGCATGCAGACATAGCAAGCCACATGCTTGCAGACATGGCAAGCCACACATCTGGCCTGTGTGTCAAGATGCAGGGATATTTATAGAAAGCAAAAAGAAGAGGAGTTTGGAGAAACATGGCATAGTGAGAGATGTCCCAAGATCTCTCCCCTTGACACAACAATAAGCTGAACATCTAAAACTCAACAAAAAAACACCCAAAATGCACACCAGCATGTCTGAGCATGGGATATGTGCATAAGAGCTACCACAGGTCAGAACCCTGAGTGTTGGGTGGTGGACTTGGAGAAACAAAGAAGCTGCCTCTTGCAGCTGGAGCTCTCTGTAGGAGGAGGAGGAGGAGGGGAGAAGGTATGGCAAGTTACCTGAACAGTCCTGCCTGAGAGAGCTGGGGACCTCATGTGGCCGGTGGCAGGGCCCAGTCATCAGGACAGATAGCAGAGAAGTGGGAACAACAGAGGAGCGAGATGACAAAGAAACAACAGTTGATTTTTACCAGCCACAGTTGCAAAACTGAGGCTGAGCCTCAGTCCACAACCCCCAACCCAGAGAGCTCCACCCCCATAGCCTCCGAGACTGAATACCACAGAGCCCTAAGGGGATCTGAGCAAATGCTACTGAAACTGTCACTAAAACTGACAGGGATTGAGACTGAGGGTAGCAAGTATGATTAAACATTTATATTTAAAAAAGGCATTATTAAGGCTTTATATGAAGCAAGGATCCAAGAGGCTTAGATGCCACCCACTGGGAACCGAAAGAAAAACACCTTCTTTGCAACAGGCTAGAGAGAGACCTTTATATAATAAGTCTTCTTTCTGGAAAAAAAGCAGAATACACTTACATTAACCCAAGCGGAGAAATAGTCCATTAAACACCATGAACAACTAAGGTGACAAGGCATCTCAGAAAGAAAAAGAAAAATCTCCATAAAATAAGCTTACAGACATAGAAATATGAGACTTAAATGACAGAGAATTCAGGATGGTACTGCCGAAAAAACTCAATGAGATCCAAAACAAATCATATCAACAATTTCAGGAAATGAAAAAATAACTAGATGAGCAGAATGAGTTCTTTAGCAAGAATATTGAAACCCTCAGAGCAAACACAATAGACCTTCTGGAGATAAAGAACAAACTGCAAGAGTTGAAAACTAAAATACCAAGCTTTGGAAAAAGAGTTGACCAAATGAAGGGAAGAATCAGTGATATTGAAAACAGAAATCTAGAAATAAATCAGAAGGAAGAAAAAAAGAAACTGAAGAATAAAAAATAATGAAAGAGAAATATAAGAACTAGCTGATGCCATCAAGGCAGGAGACATAAGAATAATGAGCATTTTCAAGGGTGAGGTAAAGGAGCAGGAACTAGAAAGCATTTTCAGACAAATAGTAGATGAGATTTTCCCAAATCTAAGGAATGAGCTGGAACTTGGAATTCAAGAAGTCAACAGAACACCCAATTATCTCAACTTAAAAAAGCCTTCATCAAGACACATTGTATTAAAGTTATCAAAAATCAATGACAAAAATGAAATGCTAAGGGCACCAGGGAAAAGAAGACAGTAACTTATAAAGGAAAATCCATTAGAGATTATTGCCGGTCTTATCAGCACAAACCTTACAAGCCAGAAAGGAGTGGAATTAAATATTCAAGATATTAAATGAAAGGAACTACCAGCCAAGAATAATGTATTCAGCTAAGCTCTCCTTTAGATATGAAGGAGTAAGAAAGACCTTTCCAGACATACAAAAATTGAGGGAATTCTCCACTACGAAGCCTGCATTAGGAGAAACACTGAAAGGGGTCAGTTCACCTAAAACAAAATGACAAAAAAAATATATATATATAATTAGAAGTAAGGTGACTAGCAGGCTCATGGAAGCAGAGAAGTGCAACCCTTACTAAGCACAGGGCATTATAAGCTTAAATAATAAGAGAATTGCTATAGCAAGATAGAAATGAATGTTCAGCATACATAGGAACAAATTGAGATAAGAATGACTGAAAAGGGGAGGATTCAAAGATCCAAATACACAGAGGGGAACGAAGATAAGACATGTGCAGAAGAAAATGGATGACTGTGTGTGTGTGTGTGCACGTGTATATATAAACATATATATATAAACATATATATACATGTATATATACATATATGTGTATAGATACATACATATATATATATATATATATATATATATATATATATATATATATATATACACACACACACATATATATATCACTCTCCTTTACATGTTTGTAATGGTAACCATATGCCAAAGATTCAGAACTGAAGTATATAACATAAAACAAGAAAAACCAAAGGCAAAACCCACAAAAGCCAATGAAAATAAAGAAAATAGAAACACAAGGACAGGGAGCAATGGAAACACCAAGCTACCGGAAAACAAAAGACAAAATGACTATATGAAGACCTCACATTTCAGTAATCACCCTAAATGTAAATGGACTGAACTCACCAATAAAAAGCACAGAGTTGCAGAATGGATCAAAAAAAAAAAAAAAAAAAAACAAGCATATGCTGCCTCCAAGAGATACATCTCAGCTCCAAAGACAAATATAGACTCAAAGTGAAACAGAAAATTATATTTCAAGCAAATGGCATACAGAAAAAAGTGAGAGTAGTGGTACTAATATTGGATAAATAGACTTCAAAAAAAAGGTAAAGAAAGATACTGAGATAAAGACAAAGGGAATCATGCACCAAGAGGACATAACACTTATTAATATCTATACTCCCAATCAGGGAGCTTCGAAATATATAAACCAATTACTAACATAACTGAAGGGAGAAACAGACTAAAACACTACAGTAGTAGGAGAACTAAATACTGCACTGATAGATATGGACAGATCATCCAAACAGAAAATCAATAAGGAAAAAACATCTTTAAATGACACTTTAGACCAACTTGACATAATTGACATTTACAGAGCCTTCCATTCCAAAACAGCTGCTTATACATTCTTTTCTAGTGCACATGGAACATTCTCAAGGATATACTACATACTGGGTCACAGAGATAGCCTCAAAAAATGTGGGAGTTGAAATCATACCAACCATATTCTCTGATTATAATGCTCTGAAACTAGAGATCACTAAAAAGAAAACAGGAAGACCACAAATACATGGAGATTAAACAACATCCTACTGAAGAATAATTAGGTCAGAGAATAAATAAAAAGAGAGATCATGAGATACATAGAAATAAATGATAATGATAGTATAACATATAAAAACTTTTGGACATGGCAAAAGTAGTCATAAGAGAAAAGTTCATATCATTACAGGTCTGCCTCCAAATACAAGAACAAGCCCAAAAAAACAACTTAACACTTCATCTTTAAAAACTAGAAAAGGAAGAACAAATGAAGCCTAAAGTCAACAGAAGGAAAGAAATAATCAAAAGTAGAGCAGAGATGAATGAAATTGAAAATGAAAAAACAATAGAAAAATAAATGCAACAAAGAGCTGGTTCTTTGAGAAGGTTAATAAAATTGACAAACCCTTAGCTAGACTCAC
>PVKZ01008742.1:0-14247 GCA_004027375.1 Macroglossus sobrinus
GATAGATAGATAGATAGATAGATAGATAGATAGATATTTATACAGACGGATCTATCACCTATCTATCATCTGTCCATCTATCTATCTCTGTCTGTCTGCCTGTCCATCATCTATCTACAGAGAGAGGAAGAGAGTGTTCTAGAATCAAACAGAGCAGAGCGAAGAAGTTTTAACGCTTAAAGAGAATAGGAAGAAAATACTGAAGAGAAAAGACTCTTGAGATCAAACGAGTTGACAGATGACGAGGCGAAATGAATGAATTTTTAAGGACACTGTTTTCAAACTCCATAACCACTCGGGAAACAAATCAAAGGGTTGCTCTACAGAGGGAAACTAACTGGGGTTTCTTGATGAAGCATTTATTGCGGGAGCGACCCCACGGGGCGCGGTGACCACTAGCGAGAAAACACAGGGACGCGCCCGGCCGAGCGCCCGGCCGGTGGCCGGTTAGAGAGTTCGTGGGGCCCTGAGGATTCGGGCTGTACCCCGAAGTCAGCGAGGTTCCCCCGGGAGACTCGGATTCGGGGAGTGACAGGGTCCCTGCGTTATTTTGGAAAACGAGTCTGGCAGTCGCATGGGAAAGGGGAGATTCCAGGCTCATTGGGAGACTCGTTGGGAGACTCCGGGAAGCGCAGGAAAACTGCTTCAAGGGCCTTTACCCAGCTCAGCGCGGTGAAAACGGGGAGGGGCGTGTGACCGCGAGGTCCCTCAGAAGTGCGATCAGCGGGACGCAGCGACACGCCGTGCCAGGCGCGGCATTGGCAGCGGGGATAATATCTGCTCTATGGTCTCCAGGTTATGACGTGTTTTTAGGTGAGAAGCAGATACAAGCGCGGTGTCCAAGGGACGGAAAGCACGTTTCCGGCTAGCGCGCGACAGAATTATTTTAACTTTGTGTCCGTGGCTAAGCCCTGAATACATGTCCACGAGGAAAGTGCCGTGTGCTCCCCTACGAACTGGGAGCTGGGGACAGAGAGACAAAGACGCACGGCCCTCCACTTGCTAAAATACCGGTGAGGGCGGCAGAGGAAGCATGCTTCGAGCTTCGAGCCGTGCCTTAGATGCACAACGCTGGGCGCGCTGTGGCGAGCGGGGACATCACTGATCGAAGGCCCGGGCCGCCCGGGGGCAGAGCCGCACCTTCACTGTGGAGCGTCGCCCTAAGGTCAGCGACGGGGACCCCAGGGGTCTTACGGGACGCGTTCCGGCGCAGGCTCGGCGGGACGCAGCCTGGGAGGCGAGCGGCACGCGTCCCAAGCATGAGCCCCTTCTCTCGGTGCACACGAGACCACGTCCTTGTGACTGAAAACACCTGTAACTTATTCACCTCGGCGACGCTCGACTTTTGCTTCTCTAACGTGAACCCGGTGTTACGGACTAAATGATCGTGCCCCCTACACCCCCCCCCCAGTTTCCACGTTGGACCCCTGACCCCTGACCCCTGACCCCTGACAGGAGAGTGCCGGGAGGTGATGGGGTCATGGGGGTGAGCGCCCTCGGAAAGGGCCCTCCCGCCCATCGCATGAGGACGAAGGGAGCAGTCGGTTTCAGGGTCCTCTTTAGGGCTCTGCTCACGGGTCCCCTCTTTCCAGCCACGCCTCTCAGCACGGGTGGGGGTGGCTTTCAAGCCCCCGCTCATGTTCTGTAAGTAGAAGGCGTCCGTTGGCGTTGGGGTCCCCTCCCCAGGCCTACGGAAACCTCCTGTTTTAGTCACTGCGCGAGCGCGCCCGCGTTCCTCACAAGGACGCAGGCCGAGGACCGCCCGCCCTCCTCGCTACTCGGGTGTTCATACTCCCCGGTTCCTTCCTTTTCCCTCCTTACGCTGTACCTTCCATGGGTTTTAGTTTCGTTTTCAGGGATCCTGAGTTTCTACATCACACTATTCAAAACTGTTCCATCATTTCTGTTGCCAACCACATTTTTTTTTTTGCCTTTCCCAGAATCTGAAAATATTGCAGCCACTTTTCTGAAAATAGTAGCGCTCTGTTAGGCATTATTATTATTTTGAAAAAAAATAATACGGCGTTCATCGCAGCTGGCGGGCAGTTTGCGATGACTGAGGTGGCAGAGGCGATGGCCGCCCGGCCCCGTGTGCTGGCTGACGACACTGTCCCTCAGGCTCGAGTGACAGGGGCAGGCGGGTGGCTCCGTGCGCGGCTGCACCCCAACCCCCGATCAGTCCACGCCCGATGCACAGTGGGTTCCGGTCAACATCCGATGCGAAAACGATAATCCATCCCTCTCTTCCTTCAGGAATGACATTTTCCAATGCCTCCCACCTCCCCGTTTAGATCTGTAAATCTAAGAACGCTCCACCGCTCGGCCTGAGTGTGACATTTACCCCACAGGTAACGGGAAACACCTTTCAGCAAACACGTTTGCTCTTTGCCAGGCAAATCGGCCTCCGCACCAGACCGGGCGACATGACACGTCATGGAAGGGGCTGGAACAAGAGCCGGCTGTGTTTTCCTTCTGGAGCAGATTCGTTCCAATGATTTTCCCTGTTAGTTAATATTTCCAGTAGCAGATGAGAAATGCCGTTCCCGAAATTACGTGAAAGGCACAATAAAATAAATCACCACAAGGCTTAACAGCGTTCCTGAAAGCAGAAACGAAAGTCAAGGACAGATTTCTCCTCGGAAGGAAGGAATCACTTAGGGTATTTGCATTCTAGGGCTTTTAGCTCCATTAACTTTACGTGTGAGGTGCGAGCTCGTGTGCTGAGCACTGTCGTCGATGCGGTTATGTGACGGATAAACCAGCGAGACCAGCCAAGGGGGGTGCGACGGGGCTGAGGGTCGGTCCCCCCCTCACGCGATGCACGCTCTGTGCTCTGCGGAGGGCAAGGCAGAGGACGAGCTCGGAGAGTCCGCGGGGACCAGGACCGCGTGTGCTCGCGGGACCATGGGGGTCCGAGGCTGGAGTGGGATGCCAGCCCAGGGGCTTGGTGAGCCTTTACGCTCCAGGCCCCCAAATAGACTCTCCGAGTGTGAAGCCGCAGGAGGGAGCTCTGGCCGTTATGTCAAAGTTCCGATGGCCTTCTGGACGTCGGCTCTACCGACTGTATCCCTGGTATTAAACGTCTGCCTGCAGCAGCAGCAGTGTCCTGTGTAAAACAGGAAAACGCACTCGGGGGTTCTGGGGGTTCACGGAAGGGCTGCTGGACCAGGCTGACTGCGGGGAGCAGGCGATTTCCTCCCGTGAGCTGGGGCCACCGCCCCGGTTGACGCTGTAGAATGCGGCAGCCACGCCTCGTCCGCCACGGAGGCGACGGGGTCCCCGGGGGCGCTGCCCCCCGCAGGGCTGCTCCTCAGGGGCGTGTGGCAGGGCCCAGGTGTGCGTGTCACCGAGACGTGGGGCATGACGGGGCCGTCACCGTCCACCAGGGCGTTCCGTTAAACGCTCACCTCGCTGCCGAGGGCCCCGCTCAGACGCGACACGTTAGCCGTCCCACCCAAGTGTGACGATTCTCCCGGAGACGGGCTCTCGACGGGCCGCTGAGACGCGCGTGAAGCGTAAGGACAGAATCCTGTGTGTCTGCAGCGAAACTCTCGGTGATAAAGTCACCAGCATGAGACGCCGCCCCCTTCAGAACACCGCAGCGACTGGGGCCACACACCTGGCAGGTGGCTGTCCTCCCTGAAACGGATTCAGTGCGATGTAATGGTAACGGAAGGATCCACGGCTAATTCGGGGCAAGAGCACGAAACTGCCTCATCGGCGGGAACGCGGCTGTCACTTGGCGTCCGGATGTAGACGCACGGGCCGCGCTTCCGCCCAGCGCACGGCGCTTGTGCCCGAGGGAAGTTATCAGCTGGTGCACCAGCCCTTGCCACAGCCATCAAGTGTATATTTACGGGGAACTCTATCAAAATGTGTCTTCTAAATGAGCTCTGCTCGTTTCCCCCAATGATCGGCTGAGCGAGCGCGTCGATCGAGCTCCCAGACCCGCTACCGGCTGGATGTGAAACACCGGGCGAGTTGTGTACGTGCCCCCGTCCCACCCCCTGCACGACGAGGCCGGGGTTCGTTTCTTCCTCAGCAATGGCAGGAAGATCTCGCGAGACGACGCGCGCGGGGACCGTGAGGCTCCACGCTGAACACGTGAGAGGTAGGTCCTCGACGGTCGCTTTGCCACGTCCGAGATAGTACCTATGAACAGGTGCAACGACGGGCAGTGAAATCATTAACACAAAGATCATTAACTGGTTCTGAAATACGCATGTGAAATCAGGATGACAGGGACACATCCTCGTGCCCTAAAGTCGGGTGAAAACTAAAGCCCAGGCATTCTCGGAGACGGCGAGACAAGTTCGTGGTTCCAGGGTGCTCACGAGGGCATCCCAGCTGACACTCCTGAGCTAGGGTCGGGGCCTGCGTGTGTGTGGGGAGGGTGGGGGTGGCCTCTGAGATGCATGTGGAAGGGAAGGAGAGAATTAGGTGATGAAAAGGGGTGTGGGTAAGGTGACGCCAGCGGGGAGAGCAGGGTCAAGGGCACAGAGCGAGCGAGGGTTTGGAGCTTTCCGTGAAGTAAACGCGGCCGGGGCCCCTGAGGGAGGTGGACGGGCCGGAGGCCGAGAGGTGGCCCCGCTCTACGGGGCGACACCGGCCACACCGGGAGCGGCGTGGGCCACACGCACGGCAGCTCGGACGCAGATGCGGACGCTCGGCTCAAATCCCGGCTGCGGTGCCAGCGCCCGAGCCCGTGGGTCTTCGGCGTTAGGACGCGGCTGCGGACAGCACCACGCCAGAACTTTGGGGGCAACTCGGATGTGACGAGGTGACCTAGGACTTGGGGACAAGCCGAGCGTGCCGGTCCAGAGCAGAGGACGGACCGGAGCGCGCCCTGCGCCTGCTCATGCGTAGGACCACGGGCAGGACCCACACCGGGGGCCGTCTCTGCTCATCTCCATAGCAACCGCCATCAATCACCACCCCCGCCAGAGGGACGGAAACGCCGTGGCAACAGGTGTGTTCCGTCCTCTGCCTAAAGCTTACGCTGAACCATGCGCACGGGGACACGAGGTGAGGTGCGCGTGTGTCACGTCCTTCCACGAGAGATCTATGCGCCTCCCAGCAACGCGCTCCCCGACGCGGCCGGCCGCACGGAACTCTGCGAAGGGGAACGGGCGCTCGGAGACAGACACCTTTATGCTGTTGACAGAAGAAGAGCTTTGGTAAAATGCATCGAAATAGAATACTATCGCTTACAACGTTTGCTTAACAGAAACATTTGCTGACTCACCGTTAAGGAGCAGGAAACCGCAGCCCAGAGTCCCCGAGGACTCAGAGCCCCCTGGGCGAGGCCGCTGCCCCCGCCGCTGCCCCCACCGCCGCCCCCACCCCTCCCGGACACAGTCCCCCGCGGACCACCCGAAGGTGAGCGTGTGGGGTGCAGGAACGGTGCCCGCAGGTCTGAAGCCCCTCGCACAGAGCCCCGCACACGGGAAGCCCTAACGATGAACAACTAACACTGTGAACCTCTGTAAGAGCGCAGTTTAAAACAGCTTTTAACTAAAAACAACGAAAATTATTTTAGCAGATTTAGGGGAAAGCAGGTCGTAGAAAGTCAGGGACACGTTCTCTTTTTCTCTGCGTTAGGGGAATGTTGGTGCACGGGGCCAGCACCCCTCTGTGTTGGTCCGGTGTTGGAGGGGGCATCGGGGCCCCGAGTGCGTAGGGCGAAGTCGGGCGTCCACAGGCGGGTGCGCCCTCTGCTCCGGCCACAGGCTGCGTCTCTCGTGGAAACAATGACGACTCCGTGACACACGTCTCCCCCGACGACTCCTTCTGAAGAACTGGTAACAAGTCTTCCAATGTGAATACAGCCGACGCCGGTCTTGTTCATTGTCGGGGCCTGTGCTTTCGAAACGTCAAGCTTTTCTAAACGCGAGGGTCATTTTCCGAAAGGTGTTTATTTGCCTCACGCACCACACGGCTTTCCGGCTTCTCCCCTCTTGCCGGGAGTCCCTGGGAGACCGACTCGGCCGAGCGAGGCTTTGCAATGACGCCAGGACGTCCCCGCTGACGTCCGGATGTCTCCGCTTAGGTCCCCTCCTGTTGAATCAGAACGATATCGGGACGGACATAAGATTTATTTTCCAGTCCCGTCCTTGGAACGATAAGCCGGGCGGCCTCCAGCTTCACCGTTTCTCCGCTTGGGATGTGTCCACACGGTTTTCTCAGTAGAAAGAGAGGGGCTCGGAACGATAGAATAGAATCGTGTTTCTGAGAAGTCTGCGGAAACGCTGGGCAAGGTCAGCGGGTGTCAGAATTCTTGTGAGCTGTGGGACAGAGGACGAAATATCCTTTCTGAATTCCTACCTGTGGGCAATCACTCTTCGCAAGGACCTACGAGAGGGTCAGAACAGCAAAACAGAATCATAACGGCCGTCCCAAAATGTCGCAGAGTTCGCCGGAGAACTTTGGAGGGGCAGAGGACATGGGTGACGACCGCCCAAGCGGGACTGGTGGCACGCACCGTTACCGCCCCCGACCAGCGTGGCTGTGCCGCGTCCCCGCGCGCCCGCCGCTCGCTGGGGGCTGAGGTCTCCGATGAGCCCACAGTTTCCCGGCCGTGGCTGCCTCTCACGTTGGTCTTCATGGTGCTAGAGGTTGCGTTTATGCTAATATTATTCCGAAGCTAATAACCATATGTTTCTAGAGGAGCGAGGATGCATACGATATGAGCTAATAATACAATACAGTGCTCTCGAAAACTGCTGACACGACATAAAATATCCGCTCACTGTAATTTCCCCCAAACTTGTGTTGACGACACTCAGGTCCCGGTGCTGACAGGAGCAAAAAGCAACCTACGGCTGTATCTTCCAAGGTCAGATTGTTTGTCACGTCTGCTTCTTCGTCTGGAAACCCGTGATGACAACCCGCGGGGACACTGCGGAGAGCCCGTGAGATGCGGGCTTTGACCTTGTTCTGCAGACATGCGCTGCGCACGCGCACACGGACCTCTCGGGGCGACACTGGCCTTGCCTCCAAGCCCGCGGGGCGGCCAGTGAAGGCACGGGGCGGGGGGGGCGCGGGTACCGTTCCCCAGGACCGCTCGGCGGGCACGTCCAGACCCTGTGACGGAGCCAGCGGCCCCAGCAAGGCGCCCAGGGCCGGTGGAGGCACCAAGCAACGAGCACACGGCGCTGCCCCTGTGGCAGGAGCCCTCGCGCTGGCCAGGGACCAGACCCAGGTCAGGGCAGGACCACCCCGCCCCCGCCGTCGGGGACGCAAACCGGGCAAAGGGTCCCGCGGGAGAGACGGGGAGATGGGGGGATGGCGACCCGACAGCGGAGTCACGTTTAGGGGATTGAAGCCTGCAGCTCGCGGTGAGGATGAGAGGACGCAGGACAGCACGCGTGCCGACGCGGTGCGCGCGCGGTGCTGACCCGGTGCGCGCGCGGTGCCGACCCGGTGAGCGCGCGGTGTGAGTCACAAGGCGTCATCGCCGTCCTCTGAAGAATGTCCGTTCACTGGGGAGACTCCGCCCCCCACCCCAGGCTTCTTGTCACCACGGAGGAGAGACCCACGAGGACCGAAGCGTCGCCTGCGCGTCCCCCGGCACGAAACTCTCGTGGGGCATCTGAGCAAGATGCATGTGAGTCAAACCATCAGCGTTCACCCCGGCGTCCCGAACCTCCGCTGTCCTCACCACTGCACCCCGTGGGGGGAGAGACGGGACACTGGCCACGAGGCCGCCAGCGGCCTGAGGACACCGGCTGGCCAGCTTACCTTCCCCTTGCTCCCGGTCCTCACCCGTGTCACCCGCTGTCCTCCCCCGACCCCTGACCGCGTTTGGTGCCTAGAGGCTGACGGGTCCGGGCACCGTGTTAACTCACGTGTGGACAGACAGACAGCCCAGCAGTTCCTCCGCCCAGATGCAACCAGACACTCTGGAAACCTCTCCAAGAAACACGGACTATTCCGCGGACATGTCACCCTGCGAGGCATCGCTCCACGCCCGGCACGCGATCAGAACCAGAGGAGCCGAGAATGAAACCCCAGAGAAAATTATGTGGAAAGCGTTCCGATCGAGAGGGGTTTGTATTATCGCTACGGAAACATTCAGAATCACGGGGCTCAGCCGCTCCTTCCCTGGGGGAGGTGGGAGAACCGTCCTCGGCGAGAACGGATCTGTGCAAAGCTCTGTCACTTAAGGGGGACCCAGAAACATTCCTCTACTGTCGGCTAACATTTCTTAATAATATCGATTCGAATAATACGTCTTTTACAAACAGTGGTAACGTCGACTGCTCATGAGGTTCTAGGTACTTCTTTGCGTGGAGTACGGAGTGGGTGTCTTTATTTTCCCCACTCCTAGTTACGAAGAAAAGCTGAGTGACAGAAATACGAGCCAGCCCCCGCAGCCAGAGGGCGGCAGCTCTGGGATCTTGACCGGAGCCGGCCCAGCTCACGTGGCAAACAGCAAACACGTGTGTATCGTTCATTCTTATCCCCAAAGACCACGCCCAGAAGCGGGAGCAGTCGGCGCTTGCTGACGGCGTCGCCTGCCAGGGAAGCCCCACGCGCGTAAATAGCTCGTGTGCGGTGGGTTTTCACGTTGCTGCCATCCTCTCTCGAGCTCGTGTAACACGATGGTTTGTGAAAACATTCAAGTACCTTCGTGCTGAAGGGGGAGAGGGAAAGGCAGGTCAATAGTCCGCTCGGAGCATGAACTGAGGTTCGGACGTGCCACGATTTATGACCCAAAGCGGCAGCTTAAGGAACCGTTTCAAACGATATGTAGCTTCTTCTCCTACGTATTTCTTCTCGTTCCGCCAGTCGGGTTATCGGCGCCCATCCGGGCCTCGGTATTTGTTTACAAACGTTTATCTTGCCAGGGAGAATTCGACCTGAGGCGCACCATCCATCCAACCGTCTGAAATCGCTTTGTAAAACCTGACGATTTATCCAATTAAATAAACTTAGAGCTGCGAGAAGCTTTATTGACGTTTGCTATTGGAGACGGTCATGGAAACCGCCTTCAAACACCTACTGGCAAACACTTTAATCACAGGTCCGTGCCGTTGCTCGTGGTGGGCTGTGGGATGAATGTTAAGTCACCAGACTTAAATCTTCACCCTTAACAGCTCAACGCCACGGTCGGCGTTTGTCTTCGGAGCCATTGTTTTCCGCTGCGTTTGCAGGGAGAGTTCAGACCCGCCTCAGCGACCCCCCGAGCCAAGGGGAAGGTGACGAAGCCGAACGAGGCCCCAGCTGCTGGTCTCAGAAAACGGATGGTTGTTCATTCCACACTTCTGAAGACATCACCCTTGAAAGGAGTTTTATTGTGAATAAGACAAAGGCCACAAAACAAAACTATTTCTCCTTTGATCGGTCGTGCCGTCGACACACGGAACCAGCCAGATCAGAATACGAATGTATCCCGGAGGGAGTGACGACAGAATTGAGTACAGAGATGCGGATTAACACGACCGTTGTCCACACAATCGCCACAGCGCAGCAGGAGCCGGAACGCGAGCCTTGACGGTGCTGTAATGTTAACTTGTTAGCACACCATTCTGTAGTACTCACGCTTAAAATACGATTGTCTGTTATGCCTTGATCGCTGATGTCCTATGCTGATGTCCTTCTATGTATCTGGTCCATGGGAACGCACCACAATCAGAATCGTGGCGTTCCGTCTGTCACGTGTTGGCTTTTTGCCCCTGTTTGTCCCATTTCAACCTTTCTGAGGGTGGCTCGGTTGCTGCCATTTTCCGGAGGGCGGCTGACATCGTCATTGAGCCCGATCCACCCGCCTCGCCTGCTTGGGGCTCGGCCCCGACCCGCGCTCAGTGGCCCGCTGTGCCCTGCTGTGTCCTGCTGTGTCCTGCTGTGACCTGCTGTGCCCTGCTGTGTCCCGCTGTGTCCCGCTGCCGAGGATTTGCGACGACAGGTGCAGCGTCCACCCGCGGACTCACCCTGCACTAGCCGCGGCGCTCGGAGCCTGCCCGTCGCTCCACATTGTCCAGACACTGTTTGGAGTCACGCGTCGTTCTGTGCGCTGTCTGGAGTGTGGCAGGGATGACAGGGGTTTGGGGAGGGACCGCACGCGCGCGCACACGTCACGCCTCCTGCCGGAGAAACGCTCGCGCCCCAGCCGGGCGTCTGACCGTGCAGGAAGCAACGCCAGGCGTCTCCACCGCTGGGCTCCGCCCCCGCCTGACACCGGCCAGGACGAGCTCCTCCCCGGAGAGTCGCGCTCCCAGGACAGGTGACAGACGCAGCCGTGTAGCTGCTCAGAGGACCGGCCTGGTCCCCCCACCCCAGGCCGCCGCCCATCAAAGGTGATGGCACCGCCCGCTCCGTCCCCGGCGGATTCTGAGCCCTCGTCCGTCCCCTCCCCTGCTCTGCCCGCAGGTCCAAAGTGTCACGGCTCAGCTCTCAAAGGCTCACGCCCAGGGCCCTGCGGGATCTCGTGTAGGTGACCCCTCTGCCCCCAGCCTGTACCCCCAGGGCACTTCTCCAGAAAACTACGCTTGGCTTCCTGATGTAGTGGCTCGTGGCTTTCTCATTTCACGGGCTGGAAAGCGGTCACTTAATGGCAGGGGTGTGCTCATATCCCCACGAACATCCCTCACATCCTTGCTGGGCGTGATCACGGGGTAGCGGACACATATTTGTTCTCGAGAAAATAACGTCGCGTGGGCTCCCGTGTCGCCCAGGCCCCGCTCCGCGGGGCGACCGCACGGCGAAGGACGTGGACAAGTTCGCAAACGACACCCCTGCATCCCGCACAGACGGGGTCCCAAGCGCTGGGGGCCACACGCGAGAAACTCGGTGGAAGGCCTTCCTAGCGGACCCGACCCTAAAAGTTCACGCGACGTCACCCGCGAGGAGCTGTTTGGCCGAGAGCAAAACCACGCCCGGCGCTCACTAGTGCTGTCGGATCCGCGCCCTGGGGTGGGGCCGGACCGTCTCTTAGTCCCGCTGGAACTAGTAGAGCAAGACCCTCTTCCCAATGGCAGCGCGTGAAGGGACAGAGTACGCCGCCAACACGAAGACAAAGGAAAATATTCAAGCTAGTCCGTTATCGCAGAAACGTTCTTTGTCTGGAATGTGCGGTGTTTGCACTGCCGGTTTCTTAAGATTCGTGATTCCTCGGGAGATGTCTTCTCTTCTAAAGTCACATTTGTGTTTTTAGCTGAGATTTCTGTGTGTGGTTTTGTATTCTCTTCTTCAGGGGTTTGTCTAAACTGCAGAAGCTTCTGTCTCCACAGAAACCGGATTTCCTGTGATCAGGGGGAGAACGAGGAAGACGTTGAAAATAACCCCCCTCCCATTCGTTATCGTTTTTCTCGACGGGGACGACGATCGTGGAGATGACCACGATTAACGGCACAAACACACCGAGGCTGAAAATGCGCCTTCTTCTCCCAAAGGGAAGTGATTCGGGAACGGCTGGAAGCTGGGGCGTCTCGGGAGGCATGGGGTGAGGGGACGTGTCACTTAGCAGAAGAAGTGATGGGTGATCAGGGTCAAGATGGCCTCAAGCACGGGAGAGAGGATACTTTGCAGGTTAGAACAGAACACGAAAGGCATTTGCATCACAGGTATGACAGGATTGTCTGCGCTCCCGGAATCGGACGACGGGGCCCGCGTGCTCATCGTGGCGTTTCATTCCGCCGGTCCCTTCCAGGCCACGTCTGTGAGTCCTGAAGTCCCCGCAGTTCCAGAGCAAGAGGAGAACCGACTGGCTCTGCAAAACACGAACTTAAAAAGAGACCAGAGCCACTAGAAATTATTCTGCAGATGTTTCTACAAAGTCTGGTTCGCACTGTGACCAGCTGGAACTCACGAGTCCTCAGCCGCCTTCCAGGAGGGCGGAGAGAGAGCGAACTGTTCATTAAACCGTATTTTCACAGAACGGAAATTAACAAACCACATTTTTCCTTTTTTCTTTTTTTTTTTTTTCGTGTTTTTGGCCCAGGCTTCATTTAATTCACTCCCATCTGCTTCTTTGCTTTGATGGGCTCTGTGACAAGTGACAGTCGCTCGGGTCGCTCAGCCATCCTCTGCACAAATAAAGCCTGACAGGGCTTTCAAAAAATAATGTCAATACTGTATCAAATTTCGCTCAGCGGCGCCGTCCTCCACAGCTGCAGCAACAGCAAGGAACAAAAGCTGCCCGCAGCCACAAATCACGCAATCACACACGGGGTGGGACGCTCTCCTTCCAAACAGCCCGGACCCCCTCAAAAAGGGGTGATAATTACCAGTTGCCAAGCACTTCTCCCCCCGTCCCTTTCGTTGACGTGATTGGGAATGTTCTCGTGCCTGGGTGTGTGTTCACCTGTCGCCCAGCTTTCGTCGGGGTGCTTTGTACATGCCACGTGCATTTGTTAAGACGTGTTTTTGAAACCAAGTGACCGGACGGAAATAAAAAAGCATCTGGAACAATCGCCGATCCGTTCATCTTTCTGCGACTATGGAAAACGGTTTCTGGAGCATTGTCTGAGGACGTCGCGGTGGACCGCGACAACGCGTCGTGACCTGGAACGTTCGGAAAGCTTGGGGACGGAGCCAGAAAGGCTGATGCTCTTCTGGGTGTGGACGTCGCCGGCGGACGTGGCGTCCGGCCCGAGGGAAGGTGCAGGCGGAGACGGGGAGCCATCCCTTCACCCCGATCTTCGTAGGGACGAGCTGCGAGTCTGCGGATGTGGGACCAGCGGCGCACGACGCTCGGAGCTCAGCGACACGGGGCGTCCTCCCCGGGAGGAGCACGGCCCGACGGGACGCGTGTCCCGGCTTCGGGGACGGCTGCGTGCCACGGGGAGGAGGCGGCTTCGGGGACGGCTGCGTGCCACGGGGAGGAGGCGGCGGGGTGGGGGGGAATGGACCCTGTGACAGAGACCGGGGCGCAAGTCAGCCGCCAGCAACGCAGTCCCCGGCATGACACCGTCACGCCGAGGTCGCGCACGTTCGCTGCCGGGCCACCCACGCCAGGCGGCTTCGCGGGACAAGTGTGTGGGGGAGGGGGGAGGGTGCGGGAGGCGGAACCCCGTCCGGGCGTCCGCAGCGGTCCGGGACCCGCTCCCTGCGTCCTTCATGGACTTCCATCTCTCCCCAGCGCTCCCGTTTTCCTGAGGGACCAGCTTACAGGGTACTAGTCCGTGGCCAAAGCAAATTTGGAAAATGCTGGTTCAAACCACGGAGACAGGTTTCTGTTAAGACGTATCAGCATCTTAGACGCGGCTTCCCACGACCCTGCCGGACCAGGCGGCCACCTGCGACGGGAGGAACTTCCCGGAAGTCCTGGTCCAGGGCGCACACGCGGCTGTCGCAGTCTGGGGCTCTCAGAGGCCCCGGCGAGCGCCTGGTTTGGACGGCGGTCGTAAGGGAAGCGGGCGCAGATGGAGCTGGGTCGGGGACGAGGCGGAGCTCGGCAGAACCCCCCGCCCGAGGCCCCAGGCGGAGGCCGCCGCCCTCTCCTGCGAGAGGTCCCTGTTCTCCTCGGGGGCGAGAGCGACCCCGGGAGCAAGGCTGTGCTGGGGAAGAGCCACAGACCTTCAGACGGGACGGTCACCACCACCAGGGCTCCTGGCAGTGGGCGGGGCCCGGGGAGAGCGCTCTGGGGGGGAGGCTCGTCCCCTCTCCGAGTGCCATGGGGGGCAGGCAGCTCTGTGACGGGCCAGCGTCTGGGGGCTCCCCCACCCCCACCCCCGCGAGGCCGTGGGAAGCTCTGGTTTGCAGCCGTGAGATGGTTTTTGTGTTTTGTTTTGTTTTGTATTTTTCCCCCTGATTTGGCCTCACTGCTGTGAGGACCTGGGTCAGGGTGGGGCACAAGCCAGCTGCTGAGCCCCGGCCGGCGGAGGTCAGAGAAAAGCTGTAGGAAGAGACAGAGGACGATGGCCTGGCAAGTCCAGGACCAGGCCCGGCCCAGCAGCTGCCCGGTGCTGGCTCCACTGGCTCCTGCCCTGGGGGGTGAGCGCCAGGCCTCTCGGCCTCTGCCCCCCCCTGCTGAGGGCCTCGCCCCCCCACACCGCTGGGGGCCTGCCCCCCCCCCCCCGCTGCGGGCCTGGCCCCCCCCCCCCGCTGCGGGCCTCGCCCCCCCCCACCGCTGCAAGCCTGGTCCCCTCCCCCCCCACCCCACCCCCCGCTGCGGGCCTTGACCCCCCGCTGCGGGCCTGGCCCCCGCCGCTCCCCTGCGTCCCTGACCAGCCCTGCATGCGATTCGCTTGCGTTCCGGCAAATGCCGACAGACAGCAGTGAGAGACCAGACACATAAGGAAGTGA
>PVKZ01008743.1:0-14264 GCA_004027375.1 Macroglossus sobrinus
GCTAAGTCCTTCTTTTATGTTATGGCGTGGGATCTGGAGACGCGGAAAAAGTAGCTAGCTGCTTTACCCGTGGTCATCACGCAGCCAGCATGCGACACAGCCAAGATCTACCCCGGCTGTGACGTGGTGGGAAAAGCCGAGATGGGTCTCAATTCTCACCGAAAGGGCCCAGCACGGTGCCTGGCGCACAGTATGGACTCAAGAGAGGTGTTAGTTGAATTCTCTCATGGGCCACAGGTCCCCTAAGGGGCACTTTCTAGCTGCTGTGGGAACACAAAGGTGATGGGGGCTAATTCTGTCGGTGGAGCTTGGAGAGGCTTACTTGGTGAAAAATACACAGTTGTTCCAGGTCTTCAGGGATTAGAAAATTCTCCAGCTGAAGACCAACACCTAAGAAGCACCCATTGCTGGATCCCCAGATTCTGTCTCAGAAAACCCTGTAGACTGTGGTTTATTATCCATCCCGTATCACAGCAGAGAAAACTGACATTCAGAGAGGTTAAGGTACTGGCCCAGAGCCACACAGCTGGTTCAGGAAGATGCCAAACTTCGAACCCAAGTTTCTCTGACTCTAAAATGCCTACGCCCAGCCAGGAAGACAAACGAGTCGTGTGCTGCATAAGCAGCCGTGTTCATTCCCCCTCGCTCCCACGAACGGCAGAGCTCAGTTCGAACCCCGCCTGCACCGCTTACCCGCCAGGTGACTCTGGGCAATAATAGCTCTGTTTTGAAAAGTCAGTGCGGCCACATGTGGGAAGCCAAGCACAGCACTGGGGAGCAGCGGGTACTTGATGATGTGTACATTCGATGAGCTCAGAAGCCAGGGCATGGCCCCAACCACACTTAGCACCCCCCAAGTGGCACTTGGGGGTGCTGGTTAAAAAACAAAACAAAACAGAGTTTGACTCTAACCAGCCCCGCACACTGCCTGGGTTCAAACCCTGGCCCTGTGACTTCCCAGCGGCCCTGTGACTTCTCAGCCTGCTTCCCCATCTGTGAAATGGGGGTGACAGTGGTACCTCCCTCGTGGGATGATGGTAAGGGCCAGAGGACTCAGTACATGCAAGCTCTGAGCATGGCATCCGACACACAGTGTGGTAGGGAGTAGTACTCAGTGAAGGGAGCCTGTTACATGTCACCCCCACCTCAAGCCAGTGGGGACACAGAATGAAATGCGTCCAGATGCCTGCTAGTCTCGACCCTACCAGCCAGGGGTCACAAGACCCCCAAAGCCTGGCATCTTCTAAACTAAGGAGGTCAAATGGGTTTGGAAGGGACCGCCAAACTGAAGGGGGGCTCAGTGGAGGAGGAGATGGGGGCCAGGGTGGCTGGGGAGATGTAGGGGAGAAGACAGAGCGAGGAGCCCCAGCAGCTGGCTCTTATCCTGGGTCCACCCACCCTCCAGCTCCTGCTCCTCCCAGGCCTCATGCCACCTCCTCCCCACCTCCCCTCTGGCCATGTCACCTTGGCTCAGGCCCAGGCCCAGGCCACCTCATTTCGAATGCCAGAGACACCCTCTCCAGGCTCTCCTGCCCCTCCGCTCACCCCAGTGGCCTCTGACCTCATTCCCTTCCAATCCTGGCCACTCCACTTCCTGAGCAAGATCCTCGGGAGGCTCAGTTTCCCCATCTGTAAAATGGGGATGCAAATGATAGCACCACCTGTCTCTCAGGGATGCTGGGAGGTATACATGGGGTGTCTATAAGCCGCCTGGTATAGGGGTGGCCCTAACCTCTTTCTATGGAAGCAGAGCGGGTTCCTTAGGCCCAAGGCAAACCCAGTTCATTAGGTTGAACCAAGTGAAATTGCCATATGTATAAGTCAAAAATGGACAATTTCCTACGGTCCAATTTAATAGCATCCGAGGGGATTAGAAGAGTCCCTCTGTGTCCACTGGCCTAGACTAAGAATTAGTTACTTTTCTCTTGAGTAAATGTTTACTGCTTATCTTGTACTGAAATGACGCCTCAGGCTACGGATGCAAAGGATACTGAGGTTCTGAGAGGTGAACATCGCAAAACGAGAAAGTGACAAAGCCAGGACCTGCCGCCTCCCAAGCCTCGTGTAACCGCTATGACACATTGCCATATGTGTCCAGTGCCAGCAGGAGGTCGTCATGAGGAACCTGATTCTGTCTCAGAAGGATGTCATCAGCCATCACCCTAGAATCACGGGAACTCAGGACTGAGAGGGACCAGGCAGTTATGGCTTCATTCAAGGGACATACCTGGCACCTGTTCTGGGTCAGGCCCTGGACCATGAGAGACTCAGGGCCTAGAGGGAGAGAAGGAGACAAGCCCACCGACAACTAGACCCAAGGTATGGGCTCCACAATGCGGTTGCCCCACTGAGCGCCTTAGCACCCAAGCCGGGTGCCCTGGCTGGGTGACAGGCAGGAGGAGGCCACAAAAGATGATCTTGGATACCGCCCCTTCCCCTAAGTCCAGCCTGTCTTCCTGTCCCATCCCACTGGGCTTAGGGACATGGAGGAGAAGGAAAAAAGAACTAGATGAGAATATAGAGGGGCTAAGTTCTCAGACCCTGAGGGGTATCATCAGGGAAGTAGGGGGACTACGTGCATCGGTGGGCTCCAAAGTTTGTATGGCCAAGGAGCCTCGTCTCCTACATGAAATCATGTGGGTTCCCTCGGCCACCTCTCCACGCACGCCCTGCTGGGCTCCTTATCTGGCAGAAGCTATTCCTCCAGCTCATGTGTGGACTTTTCCACCAGCTTCTCATGCTTCACACCCAAGTCGATGAGACAAGAAAAAAGGGAGCAAAGAGAGAGGCCCCTCCACCCCCGTCTCCCTCCTGCAAGCTTTCCCGACTCCGCCAGCCATCCGGGACTATCCTCTCTCCTCTAGAGAAACCTGGGGTAATAGGTATAAATAAATACAATTTAAGAACATGTCATTATTTGTAACAACCAACCAACCACATGTACTTCCGGTCGGCTACACTGTTGCCATGCCACAGTAAGGTCCAGGGAGGTCAAGTAACTGTTTCAACCCAGCTGGTAACAAGCAAGCATTCCGAGGTCTTAACACCTGCCCACCATCTTAACATCACCACCAAAGGTGATGCTTTGGGCGTATTTCTTCCCAGACCCTTTTCCTATACACTGAAGAATTTTTCAAAATTAAGATCACGTTGTACATGGGATTTTTCTTGTTCACTTGAGTTACACATTATTTCCCCATTTCATTAAAAACTCCTTGAACAAACCATTTTTAAAGGATCCTTAACAGTCTCCTATAAGATTATCTATCACTTATTTAATCGTGCCTCCAATGATAAACATTTATGCTATTTTCAACATGGTTTGAATTACCAGACTGCTGGATATCCAAATATATACATCTTCAGAGAAAGCTGCTTTAAATCTTAGGGGTTGCATCCTGGGAGAGTGCAATTCTCAACATGTGGTCATTCTAGACTACCCGTGTCGTACCACCTGGGGCTGCTGATTAAAAATGCACATCACTAGTCAGGCAAGAGGGTAAACACTAATTAGGTACCTATTTATTCAGCATTTCTATGTGCCAGGCCCTATTCTAGATCTTTTATATGAAATAACCCACAGTAGGTGCTACTATTCTCACTCACATTTTACAGATGAAGAAACTGAGGCACAGAGAAATTAAGTCACTTAAGGTCTCATACACTGCTGGGAACTAGCAGAGCCAGGTCAAACCCAGGCCATCCGGCTTCTAAGCCCAAATTCTGAAACTTCTACCCAGATTTTTTTTCTTGGCCATAGACCCTCCAGGCAATCTGATGAAACCTACAGACCCTTTCTCAGAATGATTTCAAATGAATAAAATAAAGGACAGAGGATTCCAAATAAAGCTAATTATACTGAATTGTAATTTAAATATTTTAAAAAATAAAAACATAAATATATGTACTTTTATTCATTCAATAACAAAATCTAGAGTTGGGTCAAATAACGCAATTCTGAAGGAGTGATGAATGTCTATGCAACAACCATTAAGAGTGGCATGAAGATAGCAGTGAATCTCTACTGGTGACAAAGTCACAGGTGTCACTCGTATCACCGAGAGCTGTTGCCTTCATTTTATAATGAAGATGATGCCAAATTACCGATGGAGGTTGGAATAAAAGTGTACTTTTTTCTCCCTTCCAAGTTCAAGGACCCTCTGAAGTCTGCCCAGATGAGGAAGACCTCTGCTGGTCAGCTCTCCCCATCCTGGAACACCCATCGCCTCTGGCCCCAGTTCAAAGCACACTGCTCTGTCCCAGCACGGAATAAGCCTCAGACCAGGCCTCAGACCCCTGCCCTGCCCCCACAGCCCCATGCCAGGCCCCATCACGGCAATTAGGGTACGGTGACACGTTCTCCAAAAAGATGGTGACCTCTATGAGGACACAGGCTTCCTGGTCATCTCAGCCTCTCTCCTGCTCAGGGCCAGACCTGGCCCAGGACAGACCATAATCCCACATCTGTGCAACGGACTGGCAGCCAAGGGTGGCCCGAAGCCACAGACTGCTGATTCACACCTTGGCTGGGGAGGAGGAAATGGTGACGCCACCTCGTGGGTTCCTAGCTCTCGTTGCCAGAGCGGTAAGCGGGGGGGTCCATGCGATTCTGCTTAATTAAGCAGAATACAAGAAATTATCCTTGTGTGCTTTAAGGCGATGTTTCCCTTGGAGTCTGGGGTGAGCTGACTGTACTTTGTTTGGAGTTGGTGACAGGCAGCAGAGCTGAGCTTGACCCTGCGTAAATTCTTTCACCTTCCTAAGCCTCCGTCTCCACGCTTGTGAAACAGACTGGTAACAGTGCCCAGGCAGCAGACATCGGTGCTTTTTGCCTGCCAGGCCCCATGCCCCCTTCTTCTAGCAAGAGCACCCCGAATCTCTTACAAAGACCATTCCTCCTCCCTCTGCTTGGACTGTAGGCCACAACTTCCTGCCCTCGCCTGGCCCGGGGGTGGGGTGGTCAGGTGACCTGGCAGGGCCAGTCAGACTCGCTCTCCCGAGAACGGAACTCCTCTGTGCCGGCCGTAAGGACTGGGGCATGGAGCAGCCTCTGCTGATGCTTGGATGCCCCCTGGCACCTCCTGCGCCCTGAATGGCACCAGCCGCCCAGGTCCACTCAGTGACTGGGTGCTGCGTTCCCCCCTTGATTCTGTCTTTCCAACACATTCCCTTGGGCTCACGTGAGCCGGGTCCATTTCTGTCACTCGCAACCCGAGAATCCTGACTGACCCTCCTTGTCTCACAGAGCCGCTGAGTGGGTTCAGGGACATGCACGGAAAGCCGTGAGCACACAACACGCATCCAGATAAAGGACAGCTATTCTATAACACTCATTTAAAAATGACCATTAAGCCTCGAGAACAAAGCAAGTCTAGAGTAACTGAATCCCTCCTACATGTCAGAACCCCTACTTGCTCTCGCAGTTCCGTCCTATCTTCCCCGACCCTCTCGCCCTCTCTGACGTCATCTTCTCCGTCTGCACACAGCCCTCCGGACAGGTGCTGTCTCCCTCCCGCCTCTCAAGTTCGCCTGTGCTCTGTCCCCTCCACTTTCCTGTGAAAGGCCTTCGTATCCACCCATCAAGCTGGGGGAGTACCCCTGAGTCCCAGCTCCCTGCAACTACTCCACTGGCTTTCTCACCTTGGCCACCTCGGGTCCTGCGCTTGACTCCCAGCCTGTGTGCACTGGGGCCATGGTCTTCCTGAGGGTGGGGTCCACGCCTTGTATTCTGTGGTTCCTGGCCCAGTCAGGAGCCTCTAGATCCTTCTGGTCCCGACCTACCTATCAAACGTCACCTCCATCACTCAGATCTCTCCTGCTTTTTCAAACACGCCTCATGCCAAGATTTGTACTTCTCTACCTTTCCGTTCTGCCTGAAATTCCTTCACCCTTCTCCACTTGCCAACATCCGTCCCATGCTTGGTAATCCACTGTGGGTCACCCCTGCTATGCTGCTTTATCCAAGTCCTACTTCCCAGAACCCAAGGGCAACCCTGAGCCCTGGGCTGGCCAGAGAGAGGCTGCGGAGGGCTCTGTCTGCAGGCACAAGAGAGATGCACCTCTGGTCCCTTCTTCCTCTACCTGTGGACGAAGGCCCTGGGCGTGGGCTCAGCGCCACCTTCAGGCTTGCATCTGGGCCACCAAGTACGGGGAGAGAATGCCCTGCCTCTGGAGAATGGGGCAGGGGATCGATGGCTTGTGGCAAAGCTCAGGCCTAGTGGGCTCAAGACAGAGGCAGAGTCCCGGAGGAGTGAGCCCCACCAGCCCCCGCCCGCTGGCCGGCTGTGGGAAACACTGAGCCTCCTGAGTCTATCGCATCATCAGCCAGTTCCCATGCAACGGCAGGGGGCAGGGATGCCAGGTCCACCCAGGGTCTGGCTGACCCCACCACAGGGCCCCAGCTCTTGGACATTACCCCAGGTCAGTAAGCTCCAAGGACAACTGTCCCAGCAGAACCCTCCCCTCCCTTGGCATTCTGCACAAAAGCTCATTTAATTTCTCCAGCAAAGCCACCCACTTGCCAGAGGAGAAGAAGGCTCAGGGCCAACAGTGAGTGAATGATGGGACCAGACCAGAACCCAGGCTGAGTGCAGAGGCCACACTGGCAAGTCTCCTACCCCGTGGCCTTCTTAACAAGCCTGCCTTCTCGCCTTCGGCTGAGGTGGGTGCTCACGGCCCCCCGCTTGCACCCATCAGGCTGACAGGCCACTCGGCCTGTCTTGCAGCTTCAGTGCAGTGACCCACAGCTGGCCCTCATGTCCAAGGAGGAGAAAACCAGGCTGTGCGAAGCCAGACCGGTCCCCCGACCACAGCCCTCTCTGCGGAAAAGCACGCTCCCTTTGCAGCCAGGACGTGAGCGTCTTACACAAGCAGCACAATGAGCGCTGTGGTTCCCTGGTCCTAGTCTGGCCGTGTGATAGCTGTGCTGCTTGCTGACCCCCTTGCACCTCGGGGCGGGTGACAAGCAGATGCGTGACACACCCTGGGGAGTGGGCTGCAGGACACAGCTCTAACATGAATGACCTCCCTGGTGTGCCTGTGACCTTGGGGTGAAGACCAAAGAAATCAGGCCTGCAATTCTTTCCAACCCTGAGCTGTAAGCGCTATGAGATGAGGGCCTGGACCCGCTGAGCAAGGAGCATGTTGACCAGAAAAGCATTTGCTCAGGCCTTCCCTGGCGAGATTTTAAACTCATTTCCTTTCACTTCTTAGGCTCTGCGACTAGAAAACCACATCCAGAGACCTCCCTCTGTGGCAGGATGGGGGAAGAGCCTCGGAGGCTGGTGCCTACCGAGGAAGGACAGGCCCTCGGGGGAGCTGAAGGATCCCACAGCTTCAGGACGCACCAGGGCAGGGGGATGTGGGACCTGGCTGGAGCCGCCACCGCCTGGCACTGCTTCTTTTGTAAGATGAACATTTGATGCTTTTTTAAATTTTATTTTTACTAAAAACAGGAATGTGCTTACTGAAGAATATTTGAAAAAACAGAAAAGTGCAGACGAGCAAAAAAAAAGGTGACACACAGATTTATCAGGTATAGCTCTGTGCTTACAGACACATATTTTCATCCTTGATCTGTAATCAGGTGGGAATCTGCCTGTTATTTCGCAACCAAGCTTTTCCGATTTCATATTCCCTTGACAGAAGACGGAATACATTGTTGCCATTTTGATGGTATTCTAGCCCGTAGCTACAGTATGTTTTATCTTGATATCTCTATTGATGGGCATTTAGGTGGCTACTAACTTTTTATTATCATAATGGACATGATGTTTGTAGACTACATTAGTGAACTATGTACTCTATTTCAGGATACTATATTAAGATAGCTCATAGTCACTGAGCCCTTATTATATGCCAGGCTCATTTAATCCTATGAAATAGAAACTGTTATTCACATTTTACAGATGAGGAAACTGAGGTCCAGAGAAGGTCATTTGGCTGCGGTCACACTGGGTGGCAGCAGAGCAGGGATTTGAACCCAGGCTGTCTGGCGTACTTTCTCTGCTTACCGGAAGCATGGAATGGCATGGATTTAAAGTTTGAACCAAAGTGACATTCAAGTAATCTGAAGCTATGAAAGCTCCACCCGCTTTGATCTGGAGACAACTGCAGGAGACCAGAGTGGAAGACAAGGCTGGGGCATCGGCTGCTGGGGACGACATGTGGGGTGAGCTAAGAGGCCTGGCTCTTTGCGCCCAGGGGCCGGAGGGATGAGGATGGCGCAGCATGGTTGATGAGGCCCACTGTCTTTCAATCACAAGAAAGCCAGGACCATTGTTTTAGAAAACCTACACGAGGGGCCTGGACACCTACTAAGTGCACCCCCTCTGTGTGACACACGCACAGAGCGCAGGGTGACAGACACATCTGGGGAGCAGGTAGATGGGCTCTGCCTTGCTCAGGGTTAGGCCTAACACTGTGGCAGCAGCACGTCTAGCCTGGGGCAGGCACCCCATACATGAATACTTCGGAAAGGAGGAGCGTGGAAAACACGAAGCATGTCCCCAGGGCGGCCAGCAGGAAGGAGGCAGAGATCTGGGGGATGGCTGTCATCATCACTAATCTTTTGAAGACTACCGTTGACGGAGTGTCTTCTGCATGGGAGGCATCAGGCTCAGGGTTGTGTGACACAAGTTAATCTTCACAACTGCCCTGTCCTTATAGGTAAGCACGATGACTACCCCACTTGACGCAGACCCTCGGGCAGCTTTGTCTGCGAGGGCACCCCGCTCAGGAGTGCTTGAGGACGACTCAAAGCCCGGTCTTCTCACCTTGAAGGTCATGGTGGGTTCTAGGAATGGGGCTGGCCGCTGGCAATGGCCACGCTCGCCCCCCGGCCACAGGAAGGATGGAGCAGGCTCATTATATGTAATCAAAGTGGCACATAGTAGTCTTAGAAGGGAGACACTGTGCTCACGTCAGAGACTCGGACACCAAGGCTGTGCGCCGTGTGAGCTGCCCCAGACCATGCAGAACTTGAACCAGAGATGTTTGTCTCTGACACCCAAGTTCTTTGCACTCAAGTTTGCTGCTCTGTATGTTTCTGCAAGAAGCAGGTACCCGGGATGGCTGGAGGGAGGCAACTGCCGGCAAGGGAACAGAATGCAGCTCAGCCGGGCAGCAGATTCGCACGGTTCCAGACCACTGAGCTCGCCAGCCAGAGGCCTCCCATAGCCCTGCAAATCTCAGCCTCTGAGAACAGGGAGCCCTGGGCTCTCACAGCCTGTTCAACAGAGTGGGGAGGTATCAGGTTGGCACAGACCCTGGCGACCCATCACTCCAGGGGCATGATCGACCCAGAGCTCCCCTGAGTGAGAATGAGTAAGGGCTGGTGGAAGCCGAGGGAACAGGAGATGAGGGAAGGTCCAGGATGGGGACACTGGAGCCCAGAAACTTAAGCGACCCACCCAAAGTCACTTGGCTCGGTGAGGGATCCCCGGGCTGCTGCCAGACACACAGGCATCTGGCTCAACCCCATGCTGCCACTCCTTGCTGTGTGACTTCAGGCAGTGCCTCCACCTCTCTGAGCCTCTAGTCTCAAGGGGGAAAATAGAAAAGCCAGTGGAATGACCTGAAGGATGAGGGAACTGAACGTATAAATCAATCATGCGGATTACTAGAAGACAACCCAACATACCAAAACATGGAGCAAAAGGTACAATGGGCAATTCACAGGAAACTCAAATGGCCGATAAAGGTATGAAAAGCAAACGCCACCATGAGATATTATTCTGCACCCCACAGATCGGCAAAAGCTAAAAAGTCTGACAATTTGGAGTACTGCCAAGAACACTGAACAAAGGGACCCACAGACACTGCTCCCACAGACACAGATGCAAATGAAAAGGTGAAAACGCACGAACCCCAGGACTTGGCAATCCCACTTATGGGTTACGGGTAAGGAAGCAGCTCCATGAAAGCAAACTGCTGAGAACACCTGAGACCTTCCCGATAGGAGCTCAAATAAATAGGGATAAATTCATAAGCGGAGTATTAACCATCAGTTCAAATGAACTGGAGTCGTCGTATTGGCATAGAGCTCAAACGTGTAATGCCTTTAGATAGTTTTAAAACATTCACTACAAGATTTGGGGGAGTGTTAAAAAGGTAAGAACATTAAAAGGTGCATGGGGCTGGCGGGGCAAGAGGCCGGATCGCAAACAGGCACTAGGGATCTCTTTTGGGGCGCGATGGAAATGTTATGAAACGGGACTGTGGTGGCGGCTGCGTAGCTCTATAAATTTACTTTAAAAAGCAGCAAACTGTACCGTTACAATGGGAGAATTTTACAGTATGGAAAGTACACCTCAGTAAAGCTGTTAAAGAAATAAAAATCCTATCTAATAGATGTAATCATCTACTTTTTTTAAGTGCATGAGAATGAGAAACACCAAAGGCAGGATACTGGTTTTTTTTGGGGGGAAGGTGGGGGTGTTAGGGAGAGTACTTAGGGGGCTTTGCCTCTGCAGTGTTTTGTTACTTAAAAAATAAAGGTCTGACACAAATAAGGCAAAATGTAAAGATGTGACAGCTGGATGATGGATAGGTATTTATTTTATTCTATGTATCCATGTATTTGACAGTGTTTCAATATAATTTTTAAAAGTATCGATTTTAAAGGGCTATTGGGACTACGAAATACACAGAGAGCTTAATCCAGTGCCTGGCCCACAGGGACCGATCAGATTTCAGCTTTCATGAATATTGCTCCCTCTTAACATCTCGAGATCTCAGGATAGAGCAAGCCAGCACTTCCTGGCCCCCGATGACGAAGCCTCTTCTGAACGCAAGGCTTCTGTACATTCCACTCTAGTGCAAGAAATGTGGCAATCCAAATAAAACCCACAAAACCTACGGGGGGCACTTCTTCCTCCCCTTAAGCCAAAAGATAACCCAAAGAGAGGGGGGGCGGTCCTCCCAAGGTGTCACACTTGGAAGCCCCCCTCCATTCATTCAGAAAGGCCTGGCTCTGGGGCAGGGAAGGAGCTGGCAGAGAGAAGCAGCAACCCCCAAAGTTCACCTCCTTGCCTCCAACAGAGAGGGTGGTGGCTCCAGAGGAATCTTCTTCAAATAATACTATCATCGATATTGCAATCAACAATAATCCTTCCAAACCACTGAATTTCAGAGGCCCCTGCATTCTTCAGACCTGGCCTGTGGCTGTACCCACAGGTGAATGAGGCTGGGGCAGGGCATGGAGAGGATGGCACCCTGATGATGGGGAAGACGCCATCTCAGGTGGGACAGGTGGCCCAGCCCTGATGGGCAGCCCCAAGCTCCAGGTGTATTTCTCCAATGTCATCTACAGCACCTGTGACCTGTTCCCTCCAAGGCGAGTTAGTGATGAGCAGAGGTGGCTGAGCCGGCTGCAAATTTGGAGAAGCCTAGAGGAGAATTAGGTCTTGGTAACTGGAACTCTCTGTAATTGATTCATATATCCTCATGCAGTGGTTGAAGGTAGGAATTTTGTGTGATTTTGCCCCTACCCCGGGGACACATCTGGAGACATTTTTGGTTTTAACAGCTGGGGACAGGGATGCTATTGGCATCGAGTGAGTAGATGCGAGAGATGCTGCTAAACATTCTACAAAGCACAAGACAGCTCCCACGACAAAGAATGACCTGGCCCAAAATGTCAGTAGTGTCGAGGGCGGGAAATTCTGCCTGAGAGGCAAGTAGCAGTGTTTACAAATTGTATAGACTACAGAAGCTGGAGCCAAGAAAGGTAAACCCACTAGCCCAAAGTCACACAGCAGGAAGTGGCAGAGCCCAGGACTGTCCCCTTCCTCTGCTCACGGTCATCCTCCAGGATGGCCGGGCCAGGTTCAGAAAGGAGAATGCCAAGCAGAATGAAAGTCCGGGCTGATGCCAACAGCTGAGTCCATGCTCACTCCTTCCAGTGTATTGGGGCGGGGATGGCTTGAGAACGGGAGTGGCGGCGGTTGCCGGCCGTCTCTGGTGGGTTCAGATCACCTGCCACCACAGCACTAAATCTGCTCTGTTCCTGCGGATGACTCAGACTTCGGCTCAACCCATGGCCCCTCGTCATCAGAGGAACCCAAAGGGCTGACTAGAAAGAGGGGGGGTGCGGCCCACTGAATCACAAAAGGAACGAAACCCACACGTGGAAAAACAAGTTCTTGGTAAAATCCCTCCCCATGTGACTGCAGCACGGTCCAAATCAGAGCAACATGGACCCCAGGGACAGGGAGGCGGGTATCTAACGGTTATGAGAAGCCAGCGCTGCCAGTCTCTCGGTCCCTCCCTGCAGGAAGCGGGCACCCTTACCTCCAGCTGACAGCTGAGGACGCCAAGGCTCACAGAGGCCACCGAGCTGCTAAGTCGTGAGGCCAAACATTGGAACCCAAATCCATATTTGAACATTTAGAGATTTCTCTCAAGGGGCCCCCCAAAGTGGTTTGAAAGCTTTAGAAAGATGCTCCTCAAAGCTGTAGAACCTTCAAAAAAACCCAAAACCTACAGGGAGGGATCCCACTGAGCAGAGAATAAGAAGCCTCGGGGTAGTGACAAATGACAGCGGGCTTCCTGGTTTCTCAGGGGCCTTTGCTTAGGGAAGCTCTGAGGGTATGGGATCCGGAAAGTGGTGTGGTCTGGGGGAACACCACTTTTGGGGTCCAACAGACTTGAACTTTTCACCCCTGCTCTGCTCCTGTCTGTGACCCCCGGCACTGGACCTCATCTCTCTGAGCCTTCGTTTTCTTATCTGTCAAGTGGGCTCAAGAGCCTCTGCCTGATGGGACCGTGAGAGCAGAGAACGGGAGAGGGGCACAGGAGGAAGGCGCCAGTTCTTGGTGGCTGACGCGGTTCTGGTTTCGCCAGCTCACAGATCTGGTGGGAGGCAGCACGGACGGAGCCTTTCAGACTTGCCATGTCTGTGAAACTGCCTCATACCAAAGTGGCAACTCACTTACACACTCAACAGGCTCAAACAAGAAACCAAGATCGGGCAGCATTTGAAACCGTTCACACACACACACACACACACACACACACACACACACACACAAAGAAGAAGAAGAAGAGAAGATGATTTAGCTCAGCTCTGGATTCAAGGGAAACTTCACTCCATTTAAAGATGCCACAGGTCCAGGAAATAGTTTCCCACCGCCTGGCTAAGGGCTGGATGGATGACCAGCCGCCCAGCCAATAACAATAGACGCACACAGCACACCCCTCCTCACACGGTGCAGAGTGGAGGCCGGCTATCTCCTTTCAGCATTTTACAGGCTACTTTTACGGAGGGCGAGGAGATCTGATTCGTAAGAACGAGCCTCTTACGAAAAGAGATCCGAAGACGACTTGCAGGGAGGCCAAGGAGCTGAATGTAGCCAGCCAACGCCCTGTGCTATTCATTGTTCTACACTTCTTTGTTAGGATTTTCTCCCTCCCTCTTGCTGTTTTTTTTTTTTTTTTTTTCCTTCCTGGTGAACTTCTCTGCAGCTAGGCGCTGCTGCTGCCCCCTTCCCACCACCAGAGACACGGTCCTTCCCTCCAATAGGGAGGCTCTGCCAAGGCCTCACCTGGGCCCAGCATCCCACAGCCGCATTACCCCTCCACCCAAAACCCCTCGGGTGGTCCCAGGGCCCTCTGACCCCCCCAGATTCAGTTCCCAGGCTGCTGTGGACACTGACTCCCACCTGCGGGTCAGGTACACCTCCAGAGCCAGGGGGAGGCCTGAACGCAGCTCCACCTTCTGGAAACTTGCAGCCCTAATTATTGAGCCTTAGCCTTCCCATCTGCAAAATGAAGCCACTGCTGGCCCATTTTCTCGAGTCCTTGCCAGCTCGAAAACAAGATTCCCATTTTACAGAGGGAGATACCGGGATAAAGCTCCGGGACGGTTTAAAACAGAAGTTATGGGAGAGAGGAGAAGGGGCTTTTTTTTTTTTTTTTAAATAATTTTTTAAAACCTTTTCAAGGGGCTGGCACGCAAAGGATTCATTCGCAGACATCTCCATCGCTCAGGCTGGCCCCTCCAAAAGAACGGGGCGGAACTTGGCGACCCTTGGCGGGGCTACCTGTGGCTGGTTCACCGCGGGACCGAGTGCCTCTGGACCAGGAGGCTCGGCGGCCTGAGAACCAGCCCTTCTGTCTGTCTGTGTCTGTCTGTCTCTGGGGCCAGACTTTTCCACGGATGGGCAAGACAGGAGTGGACCAGGAGAGGACAGAAAGGGTACGAGGAGCCGCACAGGGGCGAATGGGGGCGAGGAGGTGGGACGGGAAGGAGGGGGACGGGGCAG
>PVKZ01008744.1:0-14186 GCA_004027375.1 Macroglossus sobrinus
CCAGCCCCTGCCCCCCAATGTCCTCCAACACCTGCCCAGAACCCCTCGCCCTCTATCTTACCGAGACTCCCCAGCGCCGGTCCCCCCCACACTGTCCACGCCCTCCCCTCGCTCGGGGCCGGACCCCGTCTCCTCGAAGGTGAGGAAGGCTGCCCTTGCCCGAAGCGGCCGGGGCACCGCAGCGGCGGCGGCCACAATGCCAGAGCCACGGGGCCCGGGCTGGCTCCCTGCTCTCCGCCCCGGCTGCCGCCGCTGCTAAGGACGCACAACAAACAATGCGGGGCCCGGGCCGGCTCCGCCAACCGCCTCAACCGCCGCCTTAACCGCCGCCCGCCCGGGACGGCCCGCCGCGCAGGCGCCTGCCCCGCCGCCGCAGCCTACCCGCACCGCCGCGCTCGGCCCGCGCCCGGTCCCCGCTCCCGCTCCGCCGCCGCCGCCACCTCGTCAGCCCGCGTCTCTGGCTCCTCAGCCCAGCGGCGGCGGCTGCGGCGGCTGCTGCCCTGGTGGCGCTCGCGGCTCCGGTCTCTGCTCCGGCGGCGGCGGCGGCGACCACGTGACGCCGCCGAGCGCGCCTATTGGTCGAGCCGGGGGGCGGGCCCCGCGGCTCCTGGGGAACGGAAAGCCCGCCCCCTCGCTCGCCGCGCGCCCCCTCCACGCGCGATCTGCCGCACCTGAGAGCTCCGGCCAGCGCCCGCCGCCGCCGTGCCGCGCCGCCGCCTGCGCCAACTGCGCACCTGGGAGCGCGCAGAGAGCTCAGGGCTGGTGGCGGCCGTATGCACCTGTGAACGGACGCTTACGTAAACTGCGTCCCCGCCTCCCTCCCGGCGCCAGGCCCCCGCCCCGCTGCAGCACCTGAGCCCCGCTGCTCTAGTGGCGTAACTGCTGCGGAGCGGGGACGTGCTGCGCAGGGAAGCAAGCGAAATGAACGGAAACTCCGTAACTTCCGAATCTGGGAGCGGCTCCCCGCGGCCTCCGCGAGCCGACCTCCCCGGTCCCACGTCCCAGAGCGGGGTTCCCTCCAACCCCAGCGGCTACGCAAACGGAGTAAGAGCCGCAGTGCCTCCCCAGGTGGAGGAGGAGGGGGGGGCCAGTGGGTTTTGACTTGTTAAACGGTTGAATCCCAGCCTCTGCCCACTATACTTAACAGCTGTGTGACCTTGACCAGTTACAGAACCACTCTGAGCCTCAGTTTTCTGGTGGAGGAAACTGGGACAATAATTCCAGTTTAAGAGCTGTTGGACAGATGGAAAAAGACAATGCGCATGAATTCTATCTCATAGGAGGCACTGAACAGAAGTTGTGCCTTAGTAAACCACCCCTTCTCCCAACTCTAATGGACCTCCCTGGGATTGAGTTTCAGGCCAGGCCTCTCTCACCTCCTTATAGTTGGGTCAGACTTTGGCTGAACACCTATCTGGGTGGTGCTGGGGAAGATATATGAAAGTTTGTTCTTTATTTTACAGAGTCACTAACCAGCACCTTCTGGGCACCCAGCATTCTGCCAATAGTGTGGCCTTTACTGAGTACCTGCTGTATGCCAGGTACTGTGCTAGGATGCACAAGCGAATGAGACAAGTCTTTTCCCTAAAGGAATTCCTAGCCTGGGGCAGAAACTACCTGATCACCTAGGGTTGGGAGATCTGGGCATCCAGGAGGGATCTCCAACAACAGCTCCCTCCAGGCCCCTTCCCATCTTTCTAACATGCCAAACCCAAATATTTTAACAGCTCTGCTTCATTGGGGCAAAGCATAAACACTAACTCAACTTAAAAAGCTTTGATGTACTGGCCTTTATTTGCAAGGTACACACCTTTCCCTTTGCCCCTCCTTCAAGCCAACTTGACCCAGCAGCCACACTGAACTTCAGTGTAGTTGCCAGAGTATAGCCTGGTCTGTAACACTTCTGAGCCTCCTGAGCCAACTGCTGAACCCCAAATCCCTTTCTACACCCTCTCCTCAACTCCAACCACCCACACCTTTCTTTAACCCTCCTAAAAATCTCTTTGTGGTTCTTATCAGTCAGCTCAGGACCTATTCTCTCAGGAGCTTCATGACTACCTCTGATACATTGTCTAAACTCCCCCTGCTTTGCACATAGCCATTAAACCTATGTACTTATGGCACTACATTGTAATTGGTTAGCTATCTGTCTCCTCTCTGGACTGTAAGCATCTTGAGAACAGGGTCATCTTCCTACCTGAGTGGCTAAGGGGGGACTACACGTGCACTTGAGATGAGATCATGGGCTTTACAGGGAGAACGTGAATCTGTTAGAGGGAGAAGAGATACCTCAGCATCAAGATCCGGGTTCAGTGCAGACTAGCTTTGGGACCTTAGAAAGTCAGTCTCCCTGTAGGTCTTAGTTTATGACTCTGTCAAATGATACAATAATATTGCATACTTGGTAAAATTGCTATAAGGATTCAATGAGACACTCAGTATGGTGCCTGGCACTTGGTAAAATTAAAAAACTTTTTTAAACAGGAAGACTGCATGGCATTAAGCATTCAATGGTACCTCTTATTCCGATATCTTTATTGTGTTTATAACTCTAAACATTCCTGACAAAAACATGCAAATGATACAAAGGTAAAGAAAGTAAAAATTTATTTGGTGTGCCTCTCCTTTGCTGCCCCACCCCCACCCCACAATCAACACCCTCTACCCTTAATCCCACCTTCCAGGGCAGCTAGTGTTAAATTTTTCATGTCTTACAATGTATGTCCAGAGAAAGAAGAAAGTTGCATAAAATTTCATATGTATAATGTATATGTATACCTGGATTCTGCATAAAAAATGGTCAGAAAGGGGTTCTGCCTAGAAAGTAAATTGGGTGTAGGATGGGGGACTAAATACTTCTGCACTGTTCTACTTTTTAAAGAATATATATATATATATATATATATATATATATATATACACATATGTGTATATATATAATACAATTTTCAAATTTTTATTGAGGTACATTTACATATCATAAAATACATGCATTTCATATGTACAAGTCAAGGATTTTTAGTAACTTTACCCAGTAGTGCAACATCAATATAAATCACTTTTAGAACATTCTACAGATTCTTCATAAAATCCCTCATACCCATTTACTGTTAATCCCCATTCCTGTCCCCAGCCATAGGCAACCACTAATTTACTGTCTCTATATGTTTTCTTTTTCTGGATATGTTAAATACATTTTCTAAAAAAAATCAAATAGATGGGTTTTTTAATTAATTTATTTTTATGGTGACATTGTTTAACAAAACCTGATAAATTTCAGCTGTACATTTTAACAGTAAGGCATATATATTTATATTGTATTCACCTCCCATAGTTAGATTTCCTTCTGTCATCACATATTTGACCCCTTTTGCCCTATCTACCTAATCCCACCCAGGGATAGTAATCACTGTTAATATTTGTATCTAATGTTTCAAACTTTCCCTATGCATATAATAAGTAACTTTCACAAAGTGAGATTATAATATACTTTCAGTTTTGATTTCTTTCACTTAATAATATAAATATACCTCTTTTGGTGTCACTGAATATTCTTTTGCATAATATTGGATCTTAAGAATCACTTAACTAAACCAAGCCCCTATGTTGGGTTTTTGGGTCTTTTCTAGTATTTCCACCATTATAAACAGGGGAAGGTAATGAATGCTGCAAAGTTCTAGAATAGAGCTCAGTGAGCTTTGAAATAACATTTAAATTCAAATACTAGCACTTCCTATTTCATCCTTTCATTGCACAAAATTTACTGAGAGCCTACTATGTGCTAGTCCCTAGGGATATAAAAGCAAGCAAACAACTACACAGCCCTACCTTTGTGGGGCTAGAGGCCAGTGGGAGAGACGTACATTAATTATATCATAACCTTGAACGGCCTACAGAGAATGTAGTAGCCAATGGAGGAAGGAAGGTAGGGTCCTTAAAGGCTCTCTGAGGAGGCATCTTTGGAGCGTATCATTGGCACAGCACTGTGCCATTCTTATAAAAGGCACCTAGTAAAGGGACATGGACTGGCCCTCCTGCGTGACAGTGTGCAGCCTTTCACAGTTCCTGGTGCCTTCATATGCTTAGCTCTTTTGACCTTCTCATCTCCCCACAGGAGAGAAAAAAAAACAAAGAATGTTAAGGCACAGAGAAGGAAGTGAATTGCCCAAAGTTATCAGATTGGGAAAAGGCACAGCTGAAACTGGACTCTTGTCTCACTCCTAGTCCAGCACTCCTGGTCCCAAATGACACCGCCCTTTTTAAAACGTGCTCATCTTTGAAGAATGACATTGAGACAGGCAGAAAACATGTAGAGCTGTGATATACAGTACAATGGACACTAGCCACATGTGGCTATATAAATTTAAATTAAGTTAAATTAAATTAAATTTTAAATTCAGTTTCTCAGTTGCATTAGGCATGTTTTAAGTGTTCCATAGCTACATGTGGCTAGTGGCTACTATATTGAATGACTCTGATATAAAACATTGTTACAGATAGTCCTTTTGGCCAGTGCTGACCTAGAGGAACATAATAATAATAAAGTAGTCATAGTAGTAATACCTTACTGTATTATTTTCCAAAGCGCTTTCCCTGGGAGGTAGAGAGGTTGATATGGTCTCTCTTCATTTCTCCACACACCACCCCTCACCAACCAGCTTTATAGAAAGGCCAGCCTTATAGAAAGACAGAAAGGTAGCTTAGTCTTCCTGTGGGAGAGGGGTAGGACATAAGGGATGTGACATCCCTCAACTTCCTGCCATCATGTTTCTAAATGTACCTACATCTCTAGCCATTCTCTCCTCCTTCCCTCCTCTCAACGAAGGCCAGGTGCTTTTCCTGTGCCTGGATGCCCTCCTTTTCTACCCTCTAAGCAACTTCACTCCTTAATCTGCCCCTTCTCTGTTATGGTCAGCCTCTCCTTCCCTTTCTATGATTACCCAGTCTTCCATTCAAGAAAGAAAAGAATGGAAAGCAAGGAAGAGAGGGGGAAGGGAGAGGGAAGGAGGGAAGGAAGAAACAAGATCCCCAGGTTGATCACATGTACCGTACAGTTTGAGAAGCACTGACCTAAAATCAACAGCTACAGGAGCCAACTGGAGACTCAGATACCATAACAGAATTGCTGTTGCTGACATGATGTTCTGAAATGGGGGGAAACTCTTGGTAGCGTCTGAACACAAGATATAATCTTCAATCACTTTGCATAGTATTTGCCTCGCTAAAATAGTAAAATCATGCTAGAATGTACTTTGTTTTCATATGAAAGATGGACTTAGTTGTTAGGCTCAGATAATTGTATACCGGACTTTCACCTACATAAATGTGCAGTGTGACATCTAGCATTTATGGCTTACCCCCAATAAATGCCATTATGACTACCCAAACTCCACCACAAATGTCCAAAAGCCCCAAGTGAAAACCATGGCCCTAGACTCTCATTCAACGGCCTACTCAGGATTTCTGTCTGGATGTTTCACATGCTACTCAACTGCCTGTTAAGTGCCAGATCTTTCCTCTAAATCCCAAACCCATTTCCCCAACTGTTTCTTATTTCAGTTCTCTTATTGAGGCTGTGATCGCTACAGATATTGAATGCTCAGTAGACTGAAGGTCTCATGTGGGCAGAATGTGTTTGTTTTGTTTTCTTTGTATCCCTTAATATGGTGCCAGGCATATAAGAGTCACTTAGTAAATATTTATTGAACGAATACCCAGCAGATTTTCCCATTCTCCTTTCTCAGGTAACAAACCCAATGCAATGTGGAAGGAAAGACATGGACAAGAACAGGGGTTCCTGGTCAGGAAGTCCCCACTTCTTACAGAATTTCTTCTAATATCCTTGATACTTCTATCAGTCCAAGGTACAAAACAGCCTAGAGCTACTTCTGAAACTGTCCCACCAAAGTTCTCTCAAGGAGAGGAGACTGGGACAGCTTCCCTGGAGATCTGGGGCTGAGGCCCAAATTCATCCATCATCCTCGTGCATAAAATCTCTTTGAAGTCTCACATTTTATCTTTACAATGCATGCAAACTTCATCGTTTATCCTCATGTTTGTTTTAACAAGAAAACAATGTTTTTAATGATTTGCCTTTAGGAGAAAAATTCAAAGCCTATTTTTCTAACTCTTCAAGTAGAAACTCACACTCTAGGAAGATTTCCTTATCCTGTGACTCTGAGCATTTCCTAGCACACCACTAACTAGCTCTGGTGGTAACTATACTAACAGCCAGTATTTACAGAGCACTTATTGTATGCCATGCAGCGTATTATGCACTTAACATGCATTAGGTCTTTAATCCTCAAAACAATCCTATGAAGTAGATACAAGTTTCATCTTAATTTATAGGCAAGGATACTAAGGCTTTGAGAAGGTAGTTAACTTGTACTATATCACAGAGCTGATAAGTTGAAGACCTGGGACCCAGCTCAGTGCTCGCAATCACTGTGCTGTCCACTCCAGTTTGAAAAGCCAGCTTTGTAAACAAGAAAGCCTTCAGATAACAGGAGGGCTCTAAGAAATCACCCAGCCCTAGTATTCTGCAAAGCAGGGAAAGTCATGAGGTGTCTGGATCTCTGGGTGGACACACTTTCAGGGTCCACGAGTTTCTAAACATGTGTCTTGGTTTCAGTTACAATCTACGAGTAATAATAACATAAGCATGTTCTGGATTATTAGGACAGCCACCTTGTAAATGATTCCTGGCAACTAAAATGTAGTGCTTGTGTTGGTGCAAAGCGATTGCCTGAGTGATGAGTGTAACTTAAATGCAGATGCTAAGACTGGGGGTTAAAGTTTCAAGCCAGCAAGAGATTGTTTCCCTTAAAATGCTCTCTGTTGACTACAGGTAATTTTTTCCAGCCCCATCCCCAGGACATTTAGTGATATCTGGAGACATGTTTAGTCATAACTAGCATCTAGTGGGTAGGGACCAGGGATGCTGCTAAACATCCTGCAATATACAGGACACTCCCTCCCCACTCCATAACAAGGGATCATCTGGCCCAAAATGCCAATAGTGCTGAGGTTGAGAAATCACACTTTAATAGCATTTCTATGTGTGAAAAGAGAACAGAGTAGAGGAGAAATAATTGGAAGTGAGGCTTCTCAAAAGAAGCTTTGTTAGAAATCTTGTAAATGATTCATGTAAATATATAAATCAGTAATCATGTTAATTTAAAATAATTCGTAAATTTAGAAAAAGCAAGACAAAACAGGAACATAACTTTATGTGAGGTTGGTAACATGACCACAGAAAAAAATTTTTATTCCAATTGACATTAAAACAAAGTATTTTAACCACCTATCTTCAGTGAAATATATTCTAAGGATAAAGGAAAAGAAAAAAACAAAGACATCTTAAACTTCTCTCAATAGTCCTATTAATAATGTACTACTGCTATATGAAAAAATATATACCATGTAATAAAACATTTTAGAAATTATGTCAACATTGTTAGGACCCAAGATTTTCAAGACAAAAGAGATGCAAATGTAATATCAAAAAAGATGACTAAAAAACTTACAATCTTAAGTTTGAATTAAAACTATCAACATTGCTATTCATTTCCCTCTTGGAAATTTTATAAGAACTGGAGGGTTTTCTTTAAAAAAATATTAAGCATTTATCCTGCCTTCCATTATGATCTATATTTCAGGGGAACCAACTATATCTAGAGGATAAGGAAAAGTTATACAGAAGAATTGCAGCTAATAAATCAGAAAGAATACTAAAATTAGATCATCATCATTTTGCAGACCCTAATAATATACTTGATTAAGGCAACAATTATCAATAGACAGTAAAACCTTTGAGCAAAGGGCTGATAGGAAACTTTTCAATGAAGAAATAAGGGTGTCACCACCTAAATTCTTTGATAACTGTTAGCATAACTAAAAGTGAAATGAACCGACATTCTATGCCTCCTGATGAGACGCATTCTAAAGTACACAGCACCTCTATCCTGAACGAAAAGGTTTAACCTGAATCCAATAAAGACTTTAAATAAAACTTATCATCTACAGGAAGTATAGGGGCTAGAGGTACCAGTAAAAATGACACCTAAAGGAATGTGGAATCTTCTACAGGACAACTGACCCAGCTACTTCAATAAGTAAATAGCATGAAAAAGAAAAGTAGAGTTGAGAAGAGAAGGACTATTCTAGATTAAAAGTAACTTTAAGAGTTTATATCTCCATTTGAACAAACTACTAGTAAAAAGACATATTTTGGACAATCATGGAAATGTGGATATGTATTACATGGTAGATGCTATGAAGGAATTATTGTTGATGATGTTAGGTGTCACAATGCAGTTATGTGATAAAAGTTTCTTTTTTAAAGCTACACACAAGTATTTAGAGTGGGGTTGCATGATAAAAGGTTGCAGGGGACATACTTACACTAAAATTATTTATCGTTATCAAATTTAACTTAGTGTCCTGTATTTTCATTTGCTGCATCTGGCAGTCCTTAGGAGTGAGATGATATAATGTCATATTTAGGAAGAAAAGAAAGGCAGAGGCCATAAGTTAAAGTACAGCAAAATGGAAATGATTGTTGGAACTAGATGAAGGGTCCATGAAGTTCCACTTTACTTTCCACGATTGGGTATGTTTGGAAAATTTCATGCTAAAAGATTTTTAAATGGAGGAATTAATCTATTATTCAGGTTTGAGAAGCAGTGGTCTGGCCCAATTCACTTATTCTCAGAAAAGTAAACGAAAGCCCAGAGAGGGGAGGGGAGTTGCCTGAGACCCAGCTGCAGGCCTCCTGGTTGCTTTCATTTCCCCAAAGTGGACAGGCAAAGGCAGTGCCAGGTGTTTCAGGCTGCAAGCCTGGGTGGCATAGCACCACTCACTGAGCTAGCATGCTCGAGAGGAGAGGTAAGGTGGGGAGAAACTAAATGAGTTGTATAATATCAACGTGTCCAGCTGTACACCCATGGGACACATGCTGAAATGGTATGAGGTCAGTTCTGAAACACCTCTCGACGTTGTTTCATCTCCCAAAAGGAAAAGAATATTATTAATCTTCAAGTCGGCATAAGCATTAAAATGAAAAGTACCCAGCTCAGTGCCTGGTCTTAGCAAAGATCGATGAAAATAGATGACATTCTGGTTATTGCTGTGTAACAAAACCATCCTAAAACTTGCTGGCTTAAAACAACTTATAATTATTTCTCATGATCCTGGAGGTTGAAGGGGCTTAACTGGGTACTTGTCACTTGGGGTCTCTCATGCAGTTGCAGTCAGATGACAACTGGGGTTGGATTCATCTGAAAGCCCAGTGGGCTAAACATCCAAGATGGCGCACTCATGCCGGCTGTTGGCTGAGGAGCTCAGTTGAAATGTCAGCTAGGCTACGTATATGTAGCATCTTCATGCGTCATGGGCTTCTCATAGCAATAGCTTTTAAAGACTCTGAATGACTAGTCCAAGGACTGGCCCACATCACTTTCCTTGTGTTCAACTGGTCAGAGTAGACACAGGCCAGACAGATTCAAGGAGATGGAGGTATACGCCCTATGGAGGAGTGCTCTTCATGTCCAGAGAGAAAAGGAACTGATGGTTCATACAGGGAGGAGACAAGTTAGGTAGATGGGTACAGTGACAGTTCTGAAGCATGGGGACATGGTGTTTCCCCTGTTCACAGCATCGTTTAAACCCCACTCAAATCCATCCCCTTCTGTCCATCCTTTCCACCATTATCTTAGTCTACCTCTGAGAGAGTGGCGGCCTCAGCTCCCCTCATTCTGTTACCGGATAATTGTCGTATGCTCCCTGAGAGTTTTCCAGAAGACCAGAGAGCCAAGATAAAATGTGCAACTTAGTAAGGAGAGACTACTCACCGACTCCCTGAAACATTTAAAGGAAAGAATTGCCAGGTCCTCTGATTCTGCCACCGCTGGTCCCTATGTTCCTTTCCAAAGCTCACTTCTTAAAAAGAGGTCACAGAAATCGTCCTTGCTGAGTCCCAGCGAGTTTGGATTTCTTTAAAAATAGCTTGTTCTTCAAGTGCAAAAAATAACATCTGAGACGTTTGTTTAAGTGTGAAACACACCTTTGCCATGACTCAGTACAGGCTGCACAGAAGTTTATTAAACTTTCCAAAAAGAAAAATTTCCTCCTGAAGCTTGGGAGTGGGGAGGGGGTAAGGAAAAAGGTGGAGCAGGGAGAAAAGCAATAAAAGGATCTTTCTCCTCTCTGTGGCTTTCACATGCCATTCTCTCCCTCTTGACTGTCCTTCCTCCTCTAGCCTGCCTGCTAATGTTCTTGTCCTCCTTGAAGCCTAATTTAAATTTCACCTCCCCAAGGCCTTCTCTGACCCCTTCAGGCAGAGTTACTCACACCCTCTTTGTTCTCAGAACACTTTGTACACATCTTTATTATTAGCACGTTGTATTAAAGCTGTCAGTTTACAGGTCTGTGTCCCTTCTTAGACCGTGAACTTCTCGTCAGCTGGGGCACTGCGTGAATCATCTGTGAGCCCCCGTGCCTGGCACAGATGGGATGTTGGGAGAGGTTGTTGCTAAGAGCCGGTGTCACTGAGAGAGCTTTAAATCCTTTCGTTCCCCCCTTCTACTTTCCAAATGCCTCCTGACTCTTTCCACACCTTCCTAATGCCAAATCTTTCAATCTACCTGTGTCTGAGCCCATATGCTCTGCCTTTCCCCAGGATACAATGGAAGAACTGTCCTCCCCGCTACCCAAGGCCAGCTGCTCCCTGTGTCCACCAGATCACATGCCCTTTGTTCCTGCAATTGTCCCTCTTTCTCCTGCATCAGTGATTAATTTCCCTTTCTAGTAAATTATTTTCACCAACATACAAGTACTCTGTACTTTTTCTCAACACACACACACACACACAGCCTCATTTCTCTGCTATTATCCTATTCTCTCCTCAACCCACCCTACTCTGCTCCATTTAATCCTAAAATCACCAGTGACTTCTGCATTGCCAAACCCAAACCATCAGTTCTTTCTCTGCCTCAACTTACCTGACGGCTTGGCACCATTCAGAACTGGTGACGTCATCCTTCTGAAGAACCTTTCTTCTTTGGCTTCCAGGATTCCACACCCCCTCCTCATCTTTCTGCCTCACTGGTTACTCCTTCTCAATCTCCTCGGGCTGGGTCCTCATCCTCAACCTACCCCTCAAAGTTAGAAGTGCCCCAGAGCTCAGTCTTCAGATCTCACTATCAAACTCATGCCCGAAGTGATCCATCCAGTGTCAAGGTTTGATGTGGTCTTTGATAAAAACAAACAAAAACAAACCAACAAAACACACACACACACACACACACACACACACACACACTCACACACACAATTTCTGTCTGCAACCCCAAGCTGGACTCCAGACTCAATGGCTAACTACCTACCCAGCATCTTCACTTGAAGATCAAAAAGGCATTTCATATTAAAAACCAAACTTGTGATTCCCTTCAACTCATCCATTTCTTTCTCAGAGTCCCCTATATCTAAGTAAAAAGCGCCAAAATTCACCTAGTTATTCAAGCCACAAATTTTGGACTTCTTAATCTGTCCTCTCAGATTAATAATATTTCAGTAAATTCTATTGGCTATGCCTTCAAAACATATCTAGAATCTGACATTTATTCACCACTTTCTCCCTATAACAATTGTTGAAACAATGACTTCTTGATTGGTCTCCAATCTTTGGTCTTTTGACCTATTTCAATCTAGTAGCTAGAATGAGTCTTTTGAAACAAAGGATCATGCTCAGTCTTGCACACAATCTGCCAATGGCTTCTCCCTTTACACTTGAAATAAATCCCCAGTCTTTATCCTGCTCTACAAAGTCCCACGTGCTCTGATCCCTGCCTGCCTCTTCTCCGTCATCATCTTTCACTCTCTCTTACTCACTCTGCCCCAGCCACACTAGACTCCCTGCTGTTTCTCAAACAGATGAAGGATGCTCCTGCCTCAGGGCCTTTGCACCTGCTATTTTTCACCGTCCAGACATTTGCCTGGTTCACTTCCTCACTTCATGCAGCCTTTATTTATTCAAAGGGGCCTAAAATAGCCCTCTCTAATCCCTTGTCCTAATTTATGTTTCCTTTTGAATTTCACATTATATGGTATATTGATTTGCTTTTTACTGTACACCTCCCTACCCCCTGGACTGTAAGCTCCACAAAAGCAGTACTATTCTGCCATTGTCAGTTACAGCTTTATCCCCAGTGCCTAGAAAAGTGCCTGGTACACAGGAAGTGTTCAACAAATTATTGAATAAATGACTATCTCCCTGACTGAATGGATGAGTTCACTTCTCTCTAGTGCCCCTGCCTTAGGCCAGGCTTCAGAGCCATCCACCTGTGTGGCAGACTGAAAAATATGGCTACAAATTCCTCCTATCAGATGCATACTCCCTTGCCATGGGACTTTGCCATGCCACCTATCAGGAGGTGGAGCCTATTTCCCCACCCCTTGAATCTGTGCTGGCCTTGTGAGGCAGAACTATTATATGACTTCCAAAGCTAAGCTTTAAGTGACCTTGCCGTTTCTACCACCACTCTCTTGCAGAGAAGAACTCTTCTCGTGCTGAGAAGAATTTAAGGATGTAAGACCATGTGGAGAGAGGTCCAACTGTTCCAGCTAGCCTAGGACCCAGCCAGCCCTACAACTGAATACAGCTGCATGACGGAGCACAGGCAAGAAGCAAGAGAAATAAATCATTGCTTTAAGCCACTAGATTTGGGGGCCGTTTTGTTACATAGCGACAGTTAACTGATACCGTCTGGATGGCTGCAGGGGCTTCCACTCTAGATTCTCTTCCTCCAGCTCCACTCCACAGGTCGCCAGAGTGATTAGTCGAACTTGAACTCACACTGGATTCAGAGTTTCATTAAAAGTCTTCAGCAGCTTCCCATCTTCCAGGATGATGTTGAGCCTCCGTGTTGCAGTATATGCAACCCCCCATGATCCAGCCTCTGCAGACCTCGTCAACCACATGCAGGTGCCACCCCCTGTGCGGTAGGTCCCTGCTGGGGAGAGCAGTTCTCAGACTCTCTGTACATCAGAATTACTTGGGGAGCTTTGAAAAATTCCAGTGCTTGGGCTTCTCCCTAAGACTCAGATTTAATTGGTCTGAAATGGGCCCCAGGCAACGGTATTTTTGAAACGCTCCCAGCAGGGATGCTAATGTGTGGTCAGGATTGAGAACCATTGAGCCAGAGGATCTAAAAGTGTATTTTAAAATTGCTGATCTTGCCTTCAAGGAAATTCAAAAGCTTCAAGGAAAGATTAAATTATACTCAGGGCCCTTTTCGCATTAAGTAAGCAATATTATGTTCTAAGTTTTGGGAAACTGGTAATAGACTCTATGAGAACACTCTTTAGTTATTCGAAACTATCAATACTTTATTTCCACAATTCTAAGACACACTCCTCTCCTATTTAAATGTTTCTGAAATCAGGCCCCCTCTTATTATTAAATGTGTCCATTGAATGTTACTTTATTTCATGAAAAAGAAAAAAAACAGTAATTAGACTAAAGGTGTATCTTACTGTCACTGGTGATCACAAGCAAGAAAACGTCCTTCCCGGACAGAGCTCTGTGGGTGTGCGAAGTGCCATGGCCTCTTTGACCCCCATTGATCCTCGCATCAACCTGGTGAGGTGGAGCTCTTTAAGTTCACTTAAAATATAATGACCACTACGATTTATTGAGCATTTACCTTGGGCCAGACACTGTTCTAAATACACTGCAAATACACTATCTCATTTAAGCCCCACCAGTCTGAAACGTAACCATCTTTTATGCGCAGGGAAGCTGAGGGCTGGAGATATTAAGTCAGTTGCCCATGGTCACCCAGCAGGGAGGCTTGGGGCATGTGACTACAGCCCACGGGGACTCTGAGCATGCTGTGGGATTGTCAAGAGATGGTCTTCCCTGCTTATTCCTCAGAATAAAGTGCTGATACCTTAACATGGCGTTCAATACCTTTCACAATCCGTCCCAAACCTATATTGCAATGGTAACAAAAAATTCAGAATCCCAGATACAGATAGTCATCAGCTAAGAAGAATCCCAATAACTGAGAGCCCACTATGTGCCAAGCACTTCGCACACATTATCTCTGAGCCCCCTAAAAACCTGTGTGAGGATATTTGCAAGGGATATGAGTCGGTTTTGCTATTAAGCCCTCTCCTCTTTC
>PVKZ01008745.1:0-14326 GCA_004027375.1 Macroglossus sobrinus
CACCTGTGGGCCGAGTTCGGCGCCTTCCCGCTGACGCCCGCATCCTTCCTGCTGCGCGTGGCGGCGCACTGCCTGGCCTACAGCAACTCGTCGGTGAACCCCATCATCTACGCCTTCCTGTCCGACAACTTCCGCGCGGCCTCGCGCCAGGTGTTCCGCTGCGGCGCGCGCGGCGCCGCGCCCCCCGGCGCCGCCCGGGAGCCCCGCAGCCGCGCCGACACCCCGCCGTCCACCAACTGCACGCAGGTGTGAGGCGCGTCTGCGCATGCGCGCGGGGCGCGCGCGGCGCCGGCTTCGACGGGGTCCGTCGGCAAGTCCGGGGTGCAGCCGAGCCTGCTGCTGCTGCTGCATTGCATGTTAGTTTTCAATTCCATTTCGAAACAGAGGAGACGCTGCATCGTTTTATTCCTCTTCGGAGATGAGCATTTAGTCCAATTCCAGACGCTCGTAGAGTAAGGAGCGAGGGCCAGGACGCGGTCGGGGATGTTTGTGGTCTCCATTGTGAAGCAGATGTATGGGGAGCACTGTATCCTTCAGTTCTTCAGTTTGAAGAAGAAGGGGTAACGCTATGAGCTCTGTGTTTGAGAATATGATCACGGGCAGGTGACGAACATTTAACCTGAATTTTGTGGCCGTTTAGCAGAGAGGCACATCTGCTGAATAGACACGGCCTTCATCAGCTGGTGGTGGCCCGGGCCCGTGTCCTCCCAGCTGGGGACAGGGAGCTGGCTCCTGCAGGTGGCCCGGGCCCCGGGTCCTCCCAGCTGGGACAGGGAGCTGGCTCGTGCAGGTGGCCCGGGCCCCGGGTCCTCCCAGCTGGGACAGGGAGCTGGCTCGTGCAGGTGGCCCGGGCCCCGCGTCCTCCCAGCTGGGGACGGGGAGCCGGCTCGTGCAGGTGGCCCGGGCCCATGTCCTCCCAGCTGGGGACGGGGAGCTGGCTCCTGCAGGTGGCCCGGGCCCGTGTCCTCCCAGCTGGGGACAGGGAGCCGGCTTCTGCAGGTGGCATGGGCCCTGTGTCCTCCCAGCTGGGAACTGGGAGCTGGCTCCTGCAGGCATGCTGCTCTCGTCTGTGATCACGAGGTCCCTTCAGTTTACTCCAGGAGGTCGATGGCACGCTGCAGCGGTGACCCTCGGGCGTGGGCCACTGGCCCTGCCCCACACTGTCTCTCCTGTGAACGCAAGGACCAGAAAACACCCCCGGGAAATTGCCGCATGCAGCTGTTCTCATAGTGGGAGCTGTGAGCGGGCTTTTGAGAGTAAAAGCGGGCATTAAAATTATATATGCACTTGGCCACAATTAGCCACATCTTGAATGGAACCCACCCGAAGGAGGGGATTGAAAAAAAAAGGTCCGTGAGGAGGACACGTGTATCGCCGTTTCTGTGTAGTTCTCATGACAGTTTCATTTCATTCATGTTGACAGGGAGACAATGGTGTGAAAGACTCAATGACCCTATGTTAGCACATAATTTCCTGACTGCAAGACTTCGTAACTTCCAGGAAGGCGAGAAAGGATTTGTGCATAATGTGCACCTGTGTCAAATCAGGACTGTGCGTGAAATATCAAGTTTTAGGTCAAAAAAAGAAACTCAGCGTCAGTCTTTGCATGCCGGCTTCTCTGGTTCACTGTTCATTTGCTCGAGTTACATTCTGTCTGCAAAGTGCTTACATGGCATTGGTGTAAAGACCTCTCTGGGTAGACTGGAGAAAACTGTGAGAGGACAGGAAGTTAAGAGCTTTCGTGTCTGGTGGTGGGCAAAGGAGTCGTGTGCGTGTGCATCCGTGTCCGTGTGTGCACCTGTGTGTGTACTTTGTGCACGTGTGTGTGCGTGTTTGTGTGTGTACATCTGTGTGTTTGTGAGTGCATGTGTGTGTGTTTGCATGTGTGTGTGCGTGTTTCTGTGTGTGCATCCGTGTGCGTGTGTGCTTTGCGCACATGTGTACGTGTGCGTGTGTGCATGTGTGCGTGTGTTTTAGAGAACAGCACACATTCTTTGCGGGGAGCATCGTTGCACTTTCTGCAAACACGGCAGCAGTAGCAGTGGTTTATCCGGACAGCGACGCCTCCTGTGGTTTGTGGAACTTGATGTGGGTACCGCGGCACCAGGCCAGCTCCTGTGCTGCGAGCTGGCCGGCCGTGCACGCAGGGACACCTCCCGGTGGCCTCGGCCCGCAGGGACGAGGACAGTCCCCCTCCGCACGCAGGTGGAGCAGGACACCGCGCTGCTGCTTTCTCAGACGCGCTGGAAACCGCCCGGCGAGCCCTGCCCACCGTGTCATCCCTCCCCTCCCCCACCCCAGGCCGTGGGTGTGACAGCAGCGGGAGGCCGCCCTAGAGTGATAGCGCCTGCGAAACCCCATGATTTTGGGGTGCGAACACAAGTCGCCTCATTTGACAGTGAGATGGGGTGTCCTTCCTGCCCCAGCCCCTGATGTCTGAGTCCGGGTTGCTTGCCCTGTGTCAGGTTCTGACCCCGGCGGTGACCGTGTCCCACCCGGGACACAGAAGCTCCAGAAGAACCAGCGACGGACTCGGTGGCCCCCGCGCCGGGCCAGGTGCTGAGCGGCGCAGGGCGGCCTGTCTGAGGGCCCGCTCCTTCCCGCAGATGGCCTCAGTCTCCTGCAGGCTCTGGACGCTGGTGTGGACAGCACGTGCCACCGAGAGGACCGTGTGGCGTCCAGCCTCGGTGCGTCCTCGCCAGAGGCGCCCGTGAAGCGTCCGGGCGCGCCCCGCAGATGGGTGAAGCCCGGAAGCCTGTCGATGTGGCCGCTCCCCCCTGAAATGTCTCATCTTACGATTTGGTAGCTTTTGGTCCACTCGGCTTGCAAACATCTCCCAAGTTTTCGATTTATAAGTGGCGATTTAAGGGAATTATATATTTTTTGGCCGTAAAAGTGTAGCGTGTTAGGTTACTTGTCAGGTAGATGTTAGTGACTAATTTATTTAATGACTGGTGTGTTTAAAACAACTATGTATAGTAAGAGTGGGTGGCCTACGACTCAAAATGTACAAAATGTAACATTATTTGATTCCAGTTCATACTGTACTGTAACCGCTTCTCTTCGGGGGAGGGGGTGGGGGGCACTCGAGCCTGGAGAGCGATTCGGGCGCTCAGAGCAGCTTTGCGTGGGCCCGTGCGTCCCCGTGTGTCCCCAGGCGCCAGGCAAGGGGACGCGTGCTCTGTGACGGGCCATGCGTCCCCGGCGGCGCATCGTTAGCGCGCAGGGCCTAGTGCGCGCCCGCCGGCTGCCCCCGCCCCTCCCCCCGCCGTCCCCCGCCGCGGGGAGCCCCGCTCTGCCCTCCTGCGTGGCTGCTAACGTTTCACTATGGTCCTCTCTCTAAGAGATACATGTAGCTCGCTCTGCGTTTAAAGATTTTCCATTAAACATCTCCTGATAACACAGTGGTAGTGCGGATGAGGAAGATGATCTCAGAACACTGGTTTTATTTTCCGAGTGGGATTCGAGACACCTCCGTGTAAGCACCGCCGAGCGTGCGGCCTTCTCACGCGGATGCTGTTACCGCCATTCTCCGAGGTCTGCTCCCCTGAAGCTTGTCCCATCATCCACACAATGAGCGTGATTGCCCAGTATAAATGCAGCGTGGGTACCAGTGACCTTGCGAAACCAAACACGAAGAGGTTGCGTTAGTCCACGCAGCAGCACACGCAGCCCCGAATCGCTCTGCCTCTGTGCTCTGCATGAGATCTGGCTGGGATTTGTGTTTTGGACCGATTTTCTTGAAATGAAAATAAAATGTGTTCCTCAGTGTGTTCTTCTTGACGATTGTGCTATTTTCAAACCGAGTGTGACCGCGCCATCCTGTGAGGCGTTTCCCGAGTGTGGGGGCGCCGTGCGGTGTGGGAAACACGGGGGATCACGTCGGTGGAAAACGGACAACAGCTGTGCAAACGTGTCCCTCTCTTCCCGCCCTCCCTCTGCTTCTCTTTCTTCTGCCTGTTTTTCCTTCCCACTTTCTCTATATTTAAAGAGGACGTGTCCACTGTCTTTATAAAAATGACACAAAATTGCTATAAGACATTATAAAGAAAGAAAACATTTACCCCAAATTTTATTATAAGAAAAAATAACCATCTGTGCTTCTAGAGACCTCTCCAATGAGCATAAATAAGAACAAAGGATGGGATGGAGGGATGGAGGGATGGAGGCAGGAAACAAAATGAAGCGAAGTGGGGGAGAATTGCTAAACTTTAAATCGTTGATCATCGTAAATTAAAAACAAAGATTATAAAAGGTTGAAACTTCAGTCTATGTTTAAATGATAAACATATTTCAGCTTTACAACGTGTCTACTTTTCTGTCTCATGAAAATCTCTTGTTAAAAAATCCTAATTCTATCTTTAAATTTATATTTTGCTTTGCTTACTGACAGGATTTTTTTCCTCTCCTTTTATGAGTTTTTTTTTTCATTTGGATTCATCTCACCCAGGAATATTGTATTTCCCCAAAGTTCTCAAAGGCACCTTATTCCTGCGTTTTTATTGCGTGTTTGAGAAGATTCATTTGTTGCCTTTATATCTGAGAAACAACAGCAAATATGAAACCACTTTATTGCATTTTCTTTTCATTACATGTCTCCAGGCCCTGCTCAGAATTTTAGATTATTGGGAAGAAGTCGGAAGGTGCAGGAATTTCCCCATTTGGGGTAACCAGCTTCCCCCCCCCCCCGCACACACACACAACACACACACTTGCTTTTTATAACCCCTGATGCCTGGCATCACCAGGGTGGGCCTGCCCATCTCCTGAGCATCAGTATTCTTCACAAACTGAATGAGGATTTCACAAAAGTAACAGAGATCTTCAGGTGTGTGGCCCAGTGGTTCCCAGCTGTTTGGAGTTGAAGCATTCTTTGAAAAACATAATTACCAGCGTTTCATATCAAAGTAATCATACTTTTAGAATATGTTAAAGCGAATGTACAATGAAAAAATAAAAGAGAAACTACAGGCTGATATTTCTCATGAATATACACGTCAAAATATAAAAATCCTCCATGAAATATTGGCAAACGACATCCAGTGAAGTTCAAAAGTCTTAGGCATCGGTAGGTTTTGTGACTAGTAGGGTTTCTGTGAGAAATACGAGCCTGGATCAACACGGAAAAAAAAAATCAATCGAATGTCATCCACCATATTAACAAGCTAGTAACAGAAAATTATAGGCTCACAAGTGACCTAGAAGAAGCATGTGACAAAACCCAACGCCCATCACGGTTAGACACTCTCAGCAGACTGGGAACGGGGTTGGAGAGGGCTTCCTCGGTCTGAGGGCGCGCACTGATGAGAAGCCCCACAGCGGGCGTCACCTTGATGGTGAGGGACTGACTGCGTTCCCCTCCGATGGGGGACAGACAAGAACGTCTGCTCTCCATCAACGTAGTAGGGACGTCGCCACAGTAACACAGCAAGAAAAAGAAATAAAAGGCATCAGACCAGCTGTGTTTGCAGCTGATCAAATTATCTATGTAGAAAAATCCCAAGGAATCTCCAAAAGACTGCTTGAACGAATCATTTCAGCAAGGTCCCGGCGCACAAGGTCAGCACACAAAATGCAAAATGAAACAGAGCAGCAGTGAGTCAGTGACACATTTAAACGACTTAGGCTTTATCAGTCACAGCACAGTCTACACGCTGTGACACCGGCCATCCACAGAGGGAGACACACGGCAAGTTGTCAGGTGTACAGACGATGCTATTTCTAACTGACCTGGATCGCTGCAGAAGCTGCGGAAACTCCCCACATCAAATCGTGGGCCTCGTTTGCCCCCCGAAAACGACATCTTGGCTGGCCGTGGGCTTTGGCACGTCAGACCTGGGGCTCAGGTTCACCCCTTTTCTCATGTTTTTTTTTTTGCAGTTTCTTATCACGATCGTCATTTTGAGGGGTGCCGGGATGAAATCTATTTGGAACCCGATAAAGTGTTTTAATATTTTTTTTCTCCATAGTAAATCCTCATGCTCAAATCTCTGATGCCACGGAAGGATGAATAACACCTTAATTTTCCCTTCCACTGTCTGTCATGTTTATTACTTACTTAGCAAGAGGAAGTTTTATATATTTTTTGTCATAAATATACAAATGCAATATGATTTTTCTCATACTAATGAATGATTTGGGTCCACATTGTCAAGATACTTTAAAAAACACAAACATTACTGTATAGTATAAATAACATCAATAAGCTATTTATGCTTCTTCTAGGTGAAAGATATTTAAAAAATTAATAAACTTGGTATTTAAAAAAATTATACCTTTAATAAAAGCCATTTAAAATGCATATTCTAATACCACTTTTCTTAGCTATGAGTACTATTCCATGACGTAGTGAAATAGTAGTTCACAGTGGGAAGGAAACTCCAGTGCCCGCGTTATCCTGCGAACACTTAGGCGTGGGATGGAAGGAGTTGACGGGCGGGCCGCATGGCGCCTCGCCCGTCCTGCTTTCCTGGCATGGCTCCTTTGTGTCCCTCTCAAGAGCATCCGCTGTGGGCTCTTGTGACCAGTGGTCGGTCACCTGTCTCGGGCCACTGAAAAAGGACACCATGACCTGGGGCCTGCTAATATCAAACTCGTTTCCAACAGTCTGGATGGAGCCCAGTGTTGGCCGGGAGGCGGCTGCCTGTTGGCCCCGTGTGCTCAGGGTTGGGGGGGCCCCTCTGGGGTGTCCTTTACGAGGCTGCTCAGCCCATTCATAAGATCATCATGGGCAGGGTGTTTTTTTCCAGGCCTCGAGCTCTCCCGAGGAGTGCATTACTAGGTTTGAAAGTTCTCACCTTGAAAACTGAAGTTGTTATAACGTCCTCAGTGTCTCTCGCGCTGCTACATAAGACGCGGTCTGACCCCGGCAGGGGGGCAGACAGCCGTGGGCATAGGAAACGCTCACGACTCCCGAACCAGAGCTGTTGACACCTGTAAACGCCACTCAGCCTCCTTGTGCGTGTTCTAGCGTCTCATCTGGATGGGATTTCTGATAAGTGTCTCTTAAGAAGTTACCTCATTCAGAAAAGTGAGGAGAGAATGAGAGACACTCCAGGCCTTTGTTTGGAGAGATTACACTCCAGGTATAGACTATTGGAAGAGTTAATGTTATCTTCTTAAGATGCATTATCTGAATAATCGCCAAACTGAGGAAGATATTAGACGGTTTATGCAAAATGCATAATGTGCCACAATTTCTCTCTTGTACTAGGAAATGTTTCATAAGAACGAGTTCGTGGAGATTCTATGACCTTAATGAGTAACAGTTTTGGTCCGAGGCAATTCTTTTTCGAAATTCCTTTATCATGTCGTCAATTAATAAACATGTTTTGAACAGCGTTTGTGTGCAGTTAAGCATCGCCAGGTATAAATGTGTATGGGCCCAAGTAGGAGCACAGAAATTTTGAGACATCCTTGCCAAGAAATAGGTTTAGCCAGTGGGAAAAAATATTTTTAAAAAGGAAATACTTGTGAAAAAAATAAGTTCAAAAAGAAAAAAGTTATATATATATATATATATATATATATATATATATATATATATATATATAGTATGATTCTATTATGTGCAAACACACACGTGAAGAGTCAGCCACCGTGTCTCCGGGCTGTGGGTTCTGGGTGACGCATAGCTGTTCACACGTTCTCTTCGTGAGGACACAAAAGGCTCATTTTTAAAAATGTCGTGCATTTCTAAACCACACAGCCTTCGCACCTGCTTTTCTTCCCAGCAGTCACTGCCTTCGCGGTGACGGTGACGGTGACGGCCAGCATTCTGCTGGTGCCCGGGCCGCAGGTGTGGGGTTCGGGCCCCGGGCCACGACTGCAGACCAGGCCCCCATGTACAGACGCTGCTTTAACTCTTTGGGGTCGACCGAAGGTCGCCTGGGGAGGCTCCCGCGTCTCCTGAAGCCGTGAGACTGATGTCACCTTCAGCAGGGTGTCTGTCCCCGTCCCACGCACGCTGCCTTCCAGGGGCGCCCCTGCTGGCCGCCTCTGACGGTCCGGGTTCTGGACCCTACGTGTCGCTGGACGGGCCGGGGGCGAGCTCTGAGTACGCGTTCGGCCCTCGTGAGCTCGCAGCCCTGGGGCATGTGGGGACCGCGTCCGACCTCTCCCCGGCCCCTCTGGGTGACAGTCCCTGGCTTTGCTTTAAAAATTTTAGGCTAGCCTGTCGCTTACCCTATTACCCGCCACTCCAGGCAGCCACGAAATCAATCACCTGCCTCTCATTGCTGGCGATTACTTTGTGTTTTTATTTTAAACTAGCTGTCAGTGTGGTTTTAGGTTGACGGTTGAATTGAGAGGGAGGGACAGAGACATTCCGTGACCCCCTGTGCCCACATGCACGCCTCCCCACTGTCAGAGGGCACGCTGGTGACAATGGACGGACGTACACGGACGCGTCATTGTCCCCCAAATCCCCCGTCAGGGTAAGGTTCCATCTTCGCGTTGTGCGTCCTGTGGGTGTGGACAAACACATCGTGACACACATCTGTCGTTATCTGATTGCGTTTGACAAACGCCCCCGGGGAAGGTGGTTTGCGCTGGAGAGGTTCTGAGTCACATAAAGACAGCTTCGTAAGTGGCATTGTCCAGGTAGACACCGGACCAGAGAATGACAGCTCTTTGTCATCAGAGGCTTTGAAGCGTCTCCTTGCTGTTCTGTCCTGTCCTATCCAGACCTTCCCCCGTGATTGCCGGTTGTGTGTCTTCAAGGTCACCTCTGAGCCCGAGGTGGGGGGAGGGGAAGAGGGAACGTTAAGATGCCATACAGCTCACTGTTCGGCTGAGACTCAGCTGTTTTCTGGAGTAAATGCTACCCAGTTTTCTCTGAGCCTCTGGTTAATTTACAGGATTCTGAAAAGGTTAATTCTGACTATTTTTTGCCGTTTTTATTTTTATGGAGGAGAGTATTTTCCCAGAGGTTCTTCCTCCATCATTTTCTCAGATGGCATCTCCATCCGTGCTCGTTCTGTACGTCTGTCTGCTTAGAGCCCACACAGCCCCGGGCCAGGGGGCGTCCGCCCCAGGCCGGGGAAAGCTGGGGGCAGATGTGATACGTTGCCGGCTTGTTCTTCCAAGATTGAGACAGCCAAGGCCACAGCAGCGCCTCTCGCCAGGGGTCGGGGACCCCCCTCTCCCCAGCACGCACGCGCTGGGCCCGCCCACCTGCGGGGACCCTGCGGGATGGGGGTCTGAGGCCACACCCCCGTTTCTCCAGGTCTGTTCCCCCGGCAGGCCTTCCTGGGCCCCCGTCCTGGCTCTGGAGATCTAGTGCGTGAAGGGCTGAGTAAATTTTGTTTAGCGAGAAGGTGAAAATCAGTATTTTTTTCTCTCCTAGGGGAAGAGACGTGTCTGTTTTGGAGGCTGAGCTTTTCCAGCCGCGGCTAGATATGTTTTCTTTCCCTACGGTCTTCGTGTGTTTTGATTAAAAAAAAAAAAAGTGTCATTTAAGGCTTTAAAAAAATATATTTTTTAACATGTTCATCTGCGTCTAGAATTTAACTGAGTCCCGCGAACGGTCCATTTGAACAGCTCTGTTCGATCGAGGGCTGTTACGACTTACTTTTTGGAGGTAATAATCACTGCTGTTCGCGGGCGCCCCGGCGGGGTGGGGACGCGTCGGCCTCGGGCCGGCCGCTTCGGCCCCGGCCACCGCGGGGCGGCGATCAGAGGGCACGGCGAAGCGCGCACGTGTGGGCCGTAAACCCCGCCGTTTCAGACGACGTGGTACAGAAGCCCTGGGGTCTGCTCGGAAGAAGTGGTTCGGAACAGACGAGACGAGAGACGCAGCCCGAAGCCGTGGGTTTCTGTGCAGAGCGCCCGGCCCCCGCGCCCGGACAGATGGGGTGCGTGCGTCTGCGTCTCCGCTCGCTTTCTGTGCCACCCTAGGACATTGTTCGACTTCTTCTGTCCTCCGCGCAGCCACTGATGCAGCGTGGCCACCGGTGCTGTCCCTGTCCGGCTGCTCGGGGACCGATAGGACCGGAGCCAGGCGCCCGGCCCGCGGGAGGACTGTCTGTGTCCGCGTGAAAACACACAGTGCGCGGATGTGCTCGCGTCCGCGGGCGCCTCTCTCCGGCCTGGGAGGGGAGCGGGGTTTTGTAAGGACGTGGAAGGCGCTTAGTTTGTTCCCGAGGGCAGATGAGAAATATAAACACAGGATGTCCAGTGACATTGGAGTTTCAGAAAACGAGTAATTTTTTTTTCGTGTAAATATGTCCCATACTATATTTGGGATGTACTTATACTAAAAATTGTCCTTTGCTTTTTTGAGAATCAGATTTAACGGGGTGATCTGTATCTTATCTGGCAGCCCTAGTGGGAGCTTGCATTGAATAGTCATCATTATTGTGTTTTTTGATAATTCCACGGTCTTATTCTTTTTTTAATGGTTTCATGCCGTGTTTGGCCAGGGGAGGGCGTTGCTGTGGAAATGAGCTGGGCCGATGGTCTGGGCATTAAATCCCTCCGATGAACTAGAATGTTCCCTGTTCGCTGCTTATGAAATAGGGGTAAAGATGCTACTTGCTATACAGGTTTGTGTGTTTTTATGACGAAGTGAGTTAATAACTACGGTGGACTTGGAAATGGGCCCAGCACGTGACAGGCGCTCACAGCGAGGGTCCCCGCCACGTTTCATGCGTTTCAGCACGTTCACGTCTCTCTGATGTTAAGGTTTTAAAATTTGGAAGTGTCTTTAGGATGTGAAGCCGCCGGTGGCCTGCTGGCAGTGGACACCGGTGCTCAGAACGCTGCGCATTGTCGTGGGGTCAACTGTGCCACATGCACTGTTTAAAGACAAACAAACAAACAAACAAACAAACAAAACGCTTCACTCCTAGGAGGACAGAGTTCCAAGGCATAGCTGGGAATCTTCAAAATCAAATAATCTTAAAAATAAAATAATCTTAAAAATAAAAATAAAAAAGGAAAAATAAACATGAGCAGGGAAGCCTTTCTCTCGGGAGAGACTCCTCCGGGCTCAGGGGAGGAGCAGGACACTGTGACTCCAGGGACGGGAGTCACGTGGACACGGAGCAGGGCGGTTAGACCTCGGGGCGCTTGCTGACCGTGAACCTGAGCGGTGAAGGCGGAAGTGGAGAAGCGAGGCGGAGAGGAGGGGAGGGCAGTGCGGGACGGGTGCGGGCCGGGGGTCCCCCCCAGACGCGGGGTCCCCCCCGGGGCGTGGGGACGCCAGCCCCGCTGTCGCAAACGCGTCTGTGAGCAGACGCTCGCTGAGTCCCCGCGAGCTGTGTCGGCGTGCAGAGGAGGCGAGGGGCCCGTCAGACTCCCGTCCCGGGCCGGGGGCGACGTCACAGACGGGGCTCGCAGGCGGCGGCCAGAGTGACAGGGCCTCGTGCGGGCCACACGCACCCCGGGGTCCAGTGCGTGAGTCCCGAAAGCTCCTGCTGCTGCTTCAGCTGCCAGAAGAAGCGGAAAGAGACATAATTGCACGTAGTAGTAGCCATAGCTCCCATTGCTTACGAGGGGAAGGAAGAACAAAGCTACGGATTTAATGCGGGAACAAAATGAGGATTAATTATCAGCTCGTTTTATGTCTTTATTTTTTAAATGAATTCCTTTCTGTAAAACTAACAGCTCCGAAATTACACGGGAGAGAAAGGCCTGGTGACACCGGCGTGATCCCACGGGGGTTCACCCTGCTTTGCTCTGGGGCGCGGTGTCCCCCGCTCGGCTCCCCACGTCTATCTCGAGGCGTCAGCGCCGCGGCCCACGGCCCCTTCGTCCCGTTTCCTGTCTGTCTGTCTGCCATTCGCGCATTTCCAGCATCCGTCCCAACCCCGGGCCCAGCGAGGACACGGACGCTGTGGTGAGAACCTGCGTGTGCTCCTCCGAGACCTGGTTGCGCACGCGCGCTCCGATTTCGGGTCGCCGTGTCACTTCTGCAGACGCAGGTCCAGACGGCGGCGGCTTCGAGTGTCGGGAAAGTGCTCGTTGACTTGTTGATTCCAGTGGTGTTGACCGAACGGCTACGAGGAGGCCGCGGCCGAAGGGAGGGCGTTAAGGACGCCACCCCCTGCGCTGGCCCCTGTGCTGTCCCCCGCTGGCCCGGAGTTCCCGGCCTTCTGACCTTCCTTTCCTCTGCGGCGGGCCCCTCGGGGAGTTCCCGCCATCGAGCCTCAAATTCAGCCTTGCCAATATCCGAGGCTTACACCCCATATTTTCATGGCCTCTTGGCACAACCCTAACTTCGGGGGACCCCCCCCTCTTTCGCTCGTCTGAGCTTTGGATGGCTGGTGCCACTCACATTTGCGGTGTGGGGGGCCAGGGAGCTCCCCAGGGTCTCCTTCACGGGCCGCTGACCCCCTGATGTGGGCACCCCCGTGACCTGGTCCCCACTCAGGGGACCCACGCCCAGAACCGCTACCCTGGGGTGTAGGGGCTCTCACACGCGAGCTTTGGAGGGACACAGATGTGCAGACCCCAGTAACGTTCCTCTAAACACACGAATCTTGCTGCACAGTGGACCTGCTCAAACCTCTCAGGCGCACGTGACACACAGCTGCAGGCGTGTCCTGTTCCTCAGGCTCGCGTGCTCACGCGTGTGTGCGTGTGTCTGTGTGTGTGTGATGGTACACACGTACACACTGACACACACACACACACAGACACGTGTGGCCGACGGCACATCACACAGAGAAGCGGTGCGTAAACGAGATATTTCGTGATCCAAGTCGAACACGGCCGTCCGCACGCCCGGCGACGCAACCCTGGCAGAGGCATAACCACGGGACTAGCGGTTTGACAATGAACAGATCGTTAAAACCACCAGACTAACGGCGCTCGCTTCCGAGCCCGGCGGAGAGAAGGAGCCTGTCCAGAGCGGCTCCGTCTGATGACACAGTGATGAACCGCTGGGTTGTGTGAGCCACAGGATTCGTACCAGGACGTCCGCTCAGGCCGCTGGCCCGAGTGACTTTCCCGCACCCTCTGCAAACTTCAGGGGCGGCCTCTGCGTCGACAAGTAAGGATGCAGAGCCACCCTTTGGCACCCAGTGAGAATGGCCGTGAGCCGTGTCACACCGGGAAAAGCCCATCATCACAGGAAGTGCCTTCATCAACCCTGAATCACAGCTTCTCTGGGAGATAAATACAATGATTGGAATGAGAAGGATGAAGGCCCCGGGCTGTCACGGTCATCCGTCACAGGGTCATCACTCACCCGACTGACTGCATCGTGTCTGGGAATCGCAATGAAATCAGACGGGCTGAGGGCGCACACTGTCCCCAGAACGGAACACAGGCGTTGCCCGCGGACGGCCAGCGACTGCCCAGCCCACGGGCGCGTCTCAGGGCTGCTGCCTGGGGGTTTCAGCAGCTCCAAAGATTCAAAATAATTCACAAGAAAGTAACGAGATGCTACAGTACTGGATGAAACGAAGCAACTGGGTTTGACCACAACAATCTCTTCGATTGGTGGTGGTGATTAAGCTTTTTCAATAATCCTTCTGAAGATGTAAACATTTAGGAGATGCTTTTATCGTTCTAATTCCTGAAGGACAAGAGAATCACGAGGCACACACTTGGCATTCCTTGTCAATGCACCATCGCATGTAACAGAAGATAAACGCACCCTGATAAGTCCTTTCTATAGCTCTGCCAGAGCAAAGGCGTTTCATAAATATCTGCTGAATGGATAAATGAGCAAACAAATGAAAAAAAAAGATCCAAATTTCTATTCCACTAAGAAATAGAGCTTTCAAAAGTATTTGAGCCTAATCTAAAGAGTAGTCTTATTTCAGATTTTTCCCTCTAATTTCTTGATATTATGGATAATAATGCACACATATTTATACATATTTGGGATTAAAAGACCACATACCTAAAAGACCTTTTTTTTTTGTATATAATCGCTTTTTTCTCTTATGTGCTGCTCTCAGAGCAAGATGGTGCCTCCCTCCATCCATAGCAGTGATTTTTTGAAAGAAGAAAAAAATGCTAAGAGAGAAAGGCACACAAGGAAACAAACAGCTATGCAAAACATTAACTCGTGCCTCCCGTAATAGAGTGTGCAATGTTCGCTGCATTGTTCATTCGTATGAGAAATCATAACTTAAATGGAGAACGTTCAAAAGAAAATTACTAACGGGTTTCTCAGATAAATAGATTTTACAGCAGCTTCTGTTTGTTCCAAAAAGGCCTGGTAAAGGGAAGGGCTGAGTAACGGGTGGGGATGGGGTAAAATGAAAACTAGACAATAGCCCGGATGGCGGAGATGGCGACCTTAGCCCTGAGCGTGCCCCCTCTCTGGTTTGGGGGTACCTCCCGTGAAGGTGGCCTCAGGAAGAGCCTGCTG